>CAJNOJ010000364.1:3328-63502 GCA_905250025.1 Adineta ricciae | reverse complement strand
AAAGGACGTATTTCCCCCCCCCCCCCCTGCAATTTGTTTCTAGCTACACCACTAGTGTCAAATGAAAATAACATTTAGAAACTAAGTGAAATGACGCTATTCGAACGTTTTCGGTTATATAACATATTCTTAAGTTCTTGAATTTCCATACTTTGTACTCGAATTACATTTTCAGCGCGAACTTTTTCTTCATTCAATATATTTCGAGCTTTTTCAATCTCTGTCACAATCATATGATTTCTCAAAGCCATTGAATGCGCAATGGCATGGATTGCTCGGATGATTTTCCATAAACGTAGAACCACCAGACCTGCTGCAGCTCGTCCAGCCTTTCCGATATTACCAAAATGAAAATAAACCTCCATAATAAACGACGCAATAACAATAATCGCGTCGAGTAAATAAAGCAATTTCGTATATCGACGCCAGCCGAATCCATAGAATGCGCACAAGATTTCAATAACAAATATACTTATTAAGACTAACGATACATAATACAAAGCTGTTTCAGCATTTTCGGTGGATGTCGATGGAGAAAGTAAACATTCTGATCGTTGTTCAGTGACGTTGTATTTTTCCAGTTCATCATCCGTTAAACATGGTAAAGATAATTGAGCTGAACGAACAACGACGTATTATGACAATGTGATGGGAAGAGAAAGTTTCGTCTTACCGATAATAAGTTCGACGAAGACGATGATTAAATCGAGAATAATCAAGACAATAATCGCATAATGAAACGTTGGTTGTTCCATTAGATGCACGATGAATTTTCGAGACTTTTTTATCCATTTCGAATGACCATCGATTTGAACAACTTCATTTTCGAGTGTATTATCATTCAGATCGTGAATGATTTCGTTTAATTTTGTTTCGCCGACTGATGATCGTGTAGATTTGTCTTTGATTTTATCGTCTTTAGATTTGAGGAAATTATTTTCGAATTTCATTCGATTTCGCTTGTTGGTCGTTGTCTCTTTAACCGAACTACTCATGGTTTTCATAAACAAAGAATGAAACACTCCGTAATTTCACCAAACAAGTAAAACGAGAGACACGTGAAATGATATGTCTATAATGATTGTTAATCATATGACATTCAGAAAAATAGGTCACTTTAGGTCATCTTGCAAATTCCTTCTATTCACTGAATATCATTCAATTAAATAGAATCGTGATATTCGAGTGAATTTTCATCGACAGCTCTAAAATTCTTTAACACGTATATTCAGTTTTACTCGCTGAATCCAAATAATTTCATTCGTTCTGTCCAGATACAGGAAAAAGAAAAATGAATTGCGAACTTTATTTTCTCCTTGTATGTAGGAAGACGCACGTGTGATAATTAGATTCGAAAAACAATAAATGATACTCATACGCCCGTATTTACGTGAATGATTGTATTGATGACGAAGCTGGTTTAGGACGATTTCGATTGGATTCTTTTTCTCGTTTATCTTGAGTTCAACTGTACACCTATCATTCATATGCTTCTGCTATATGAAAAATAAGAAAACCGTGTATGAGAGAATCGTTTATGCATTAATAGAGTCATGTTTAACGTCAATTACGAATATTCGATCAACCACAAATAGTGAAATAAGCAAAAGAGAGAACGAAGGAAAGATAAACAAACACATAGAAAAAAATTAATGTGTGCCAAATATCAATCTGATTCAAAAACGTATGCGGTATTTTTCTTATTTGGTCCTTCAAGTTCGATTCTATGATGATGATGAATACTAGAGGGTAAAAATAGTTGATTCTCAAATGTCTGAAATTGACATATCAGAATAGTTTTGTATTGTTTTCCTGCTTATTATAGGTTTCAACACATGAGTTTGATTCAACAATCACGCGATGCGTTTATGCAAGGCATAGGACTTTTAGCGGCTAGTTTGAATCTAATCGGTGTCAATGCATCGAATAATCAATTTAATTATCGAAAAATCGAACAATATCGTTGTTCGCCGTACCTTCACGATGAAATGATCATTCGTCGATTTTATGTGTATGAAACTTTGATTCGTCATAATTTTGTCGTGTTTCAAACTGATTCAGGGCAAACTTTCAAAGTTCATCTGATTGCTGATATTGTTCCAAATGATTATTCACCAGTCTATATCGAAATCGATCGTACTTATTGGAAACCTGATCGAAGGCATGTGAGAACATCGAATACAAGAGCCGGTGACTTGAAATTGTTTGTTTTACATGAAATACAAAAGTTTGGTAATTATACAGTTGGACTCAACGATTGTCGACATTTTGCTCGAGCTGTAGCTGCATTTTTATCAGGTCAACCATCTTGCACAACAACAGCTGCTACATTGTCCGCATTTCCGTTCGGTCCAGGATATTACTATGGATTTCCTACTACAACTCTGACCACACTAAATTCTATGCCATTGCAATATCCAATGGGCGCTTTATGGGTGAATTGAACACACACTATACTGTTCGATTTTTATTTGTACAATTGACCTATTGACAGAACTATATGTCTTCAATATTTGTTGCATTCTATGTTAGTATAAAGTTTCTTAATTAATTTGAAGGTAATGCTTAGATTTGTGAGATGAATAAACAAAAATTACATTTAAAATATGAATTTCAAACCGAATACTATTGTTTGTCGACCAAAAAGTTACGTTCGATGGTTGTACCATATCTTTTTTCGTAGTTTTGTACACGTATTTCTTACTGAAACACACATATTTGACACGTATGAACAATGTTCACACGATGTGGGAAGTCCATGCATAAGAGTTAAACAAATCAATGGTAATACACAAATAACACCAATGATTCCAAAGCAAATACATAACAAAATCAAGGCTAATTTTGTACTTGGAAAATCCAAAGTAATGGACGAAACATGGTTTGAATGATAATAGCAGGAATGATTTTGACCAATCTTTAATGAAAGATTCAAAATATTATTAGAAAATCGAATCTCTTACCTTTATTGGTCGATGTCCTCCTGCTCGAGATTTTGTCGTATAAGTACTGGTGATTGAAGTACCATTGTGAATAGGATACGATAGAGAAAAATATTCATCAACACAGGTGTATTTCGAATATGTCTGCTCATAAGATGAACTATCATAAGAACATTGAGAACAGGTATGTTCATAATATGTGTAATTGAGCACAAGGCATGTTGTCTCTGTAAGAATACCTTGTGTTTTTCGATCTTTACTATATGAATCAGCGTAGATTGAGCCGATGACTACGCATGGAACAAAGAATAAGACACTAAGAGAAAGCAAACAGATCAAGAAACTTGTCCATTTTGATTTGCAGTCGGTCATATTGAAATCCGGGATTGAATTGTGTGGACAAATTTTTAATACGTGAGAAATGAAGTCTTATAACCTTTCATCATATTATTCATTCAAATCCACGTTGGTTTTTTCCCGTTTGCTACAATCATTGATAAGAAATTCATTTAATGACTATCAAACAGAATCATAAATTACTCATTTTATGATGAAGTCTTCGCAAAAAAAGTATCGTTTTCTTGTGACATAACATTGATAGATTTAGTTCGTTTACTCATTTCCATAGCAAATTTTCTTTTATTTCATCAATCTACGTTCATTTTTACTTTTAAAAATGTATTTCGCAATAATGATAATGTGTTTTTTTTTACGAGAAAAACAATAAAAAAGATAAACAAATAAAATATTCATGTCCGTAAGATTAAACCACAAGAGGGGAAAAGCGATTTGTAATTTTCGTGATTTAAAATGAGTTTAAGCGATTTTTGTGATCTATTTGATTCTAAAGTGATTCAAATCAGCTTTTTCACCCTTAGAAGATAATATACGCTTCGCAGTCAATCGCCGACGTTCTTGCTGTTCGTTGCTTCTGAGTGTTTATAACTTGGCGTACAATTTTCGCTCATCGTTATGACTTGCTTGCTTCTCGACTGAATCGCATATGAACATCAACTATCACTCCTGTCGAGCACACGCTCATTTGAACAGTGTGTATCATATCACCAGCAATGGGTACATTCCTCCTCACGACGCGATAGCGAACAGTCGCATCTATTTCGTCCGTTACAATTAAAAATAGTATACACATAATCTATATTCTATACAAACCTCGAAATCTCTGGTTTCTTACAATATTACCTGATCCAAATCACGACCAGTGTTTTTAATATTGGGTATCATAAGCAGAAGCAAAGTATCCGTGATACTTGCGATTTTGAAAAGATACTCGATTTGATACTCTGCTTGGAAAATCAAAGTATCTCGGTGACACTTTGTTCCCTCTACTGAAAGGGGGGTTATGCGTCGAGCAGATATTACAAAAAAAAGAGTTGATGTTGGTTCGTTCGTTCGTTCTTTCACATCACTGTTCGATAGTGACT
The DNA here is from genome assembly GCA_905250025.1 of Adineta ricciae. Lineage (NCBI taxonomy): Eukaryota > Metazoa > Rotifera > Eurotatoria > Adinetida > Adinetidae > Adineta > Adineta ricciae. Next base: position 59,118 of record CAJNOJ010000364.1, on the reverse strand, counting down.
ATTCAGTGACCCTAGTGTAGGACAAAGTTTGACCGAAGGGTAATCGAGGTCGAGGATCTCGAATCTGGTGTTAGTTTTTTCATGAACACTTTCTGGCCCGTGTTTTGCGACAAAGAATCAATTTTTTTAGACGATAATGTTTTAAGCGGCAATATGTAGAACAAAATGTAATAGCTGACTGACGTCCGATCGCTGGATCTCCATAGTCATCAACATACTAATGAGATCACACACTTTTATAAACAGCTATACTATACGAATATCATTTGATACCAGTCATTCAAAATACTGTTTCGCTGGTCAAATGTTGTCTTCGTGAGTCACAGTAGCAAAAAGAGGGTGACTTTTAAAGAAGGAATAGAGGAGAATGAATGGACTACTTTCAAAAGTGGCTGTAGACTAAATGAAAGAGTGAAAATGTACATGTAACGGCTAGCCGCGAGTGGCCGACCGGAAGGAGGCCGACGAGCGACTAGTCGTCGATTTGCAGAATAATAGTTTTAAGAACAAACTTTGTGATTTTTATAGAGCTTTAAGATTTCTTGGTCAGAAATTAATCGTTGCTCTGTACGAACATAGGTGGCAGCTATTTAAGATTCCTCGTGGTGGGGAGAAGATTGAAACCTTTTCCAGAGAATCATATACCTATGTTACGCTTCTAAGTTTTTGATTATAAATTGATTTTCCGAAATGAGCTCATTTTCGGAACGCATCTTCGTCCGTGTGAAGTTAAGATAGTAAAATGAGTACGCATGGGAACGGCTAGCCGTGAGTGGCCGACCGTAGGANAGACAAAGAGATTCACATGATATTGCTCGCAACAATGAGATAAATTCTGGACAGTGAGAGAGAGATCCAGAGGAGACACAAGATAATCACAGACAGAGAAAAGCTAAGACAATATCATCAGGAATAATCACTGTGCAATGAGACACGTGATGATAACTAAATGCAGAGAAAATGTTCGAGTTCATCACCCACACCCTCGTTTTTATGTTAACTTATAGTATCATCTATTAGAGGAAAAATATAGAATGAAATAAAACAATTACTCGTTCCCTTTTTAACTTTGTTCATTCTATGTTTAACGTCAACAGCAGTATACATTGACAGATATATTTTATTTAAAGAATTAGACAAAAGATTTCACGAATTTTTATGTGTTCTTTTCTTTTTTCTATAAATGTTGTGTATTTTGTGTGACGATTGACAAAACAGTTCGGTTTCGTCTGAATAAACGAATAAATTCACGACGAAATTCACTAAATGTAATTAGATAAAGAGGAAAATCTAAGATAGGAGATGTATATAAAAGCGAATCAAAAACATTTATGATACGACGACCCAAAAGAGTTTCAGAAAGATTATCATAAAAGAATCCATAACAAATTGATGTTGGTGTACGTACTATAATAAAAACAAGACTAGTACTTATAAGTGTTATTGATATAGATCGATGTGGAATTTTCGAATTTTGTATTGTAGTTGTTTGTCGTACTTTACTTAGATAATATAACGAAATACTACTGAATATCATCATCAGTATAAATGGGATAATGCTATAAATAAACATATGTATTATACTATATAATGGATAAACTTGATAGAATTTTGAATCCATATTAACTTGATCATTCTCATCTTCATAACAAACAAATATGAGAAAATGTAAATTAAAAAGAATAAAAATTCCAATAATAGTACTAATGATAATTAGAACACTTTTTGATCGATTAAACCATGTATTCGGTTGCGTACGACTTAAAAACAAATATCGATCAAAACAAATAAAAACATGTAACCATGCCGATACTTGAGTTGTAAAATAATTAAGAAATGAAAAAATCTTACATGATATAACTGTATATGATGAATATAATGTAAAACCTTGTATAAGACCGAAATAATTGTCAAGATTCCATCCATATAATCCGAGAAAATCAATTAATGCTAATGCACGCATATAATGTATTATTGGACGTATTTTTGTATTACGAAATGCTGATCTACATAAGACAATGAATGTTAATACCTTGAATATTGAACCAAGAATAACCATAAATAAACTATGATAACCCAAAAAACTAATATCGCTTAAATATGAAGATACATCTGTAATATTCGATATATTTCCAGTGGTTGTCATGATTATGTCACAAATCTGCAAAATTTTTTTGGAAAAAGATCTTTTTTCAATGTTCCTAACAACTTTCACCTATAAGCTTGCGAAAAAAATGTCTTTAAGGTCACCGATGCCTATTTGCATCTGAGTACTTGCTCTGAGATGGATATTAATGCAACAAGAAAGCAGATTGATGTGATAATTTAACGGTGAAAGAATTTCTAATGCAATTGAAGCATAAGAAGGAATTGCAAGGAAGAAATATAGTGAATTAGTGAAATGTTAAAAATACCTCAAAGATCAGAATAATTTTCAGTTTAATCAGCATTCGTCTAATAAATCCTATAGTTAACGAATTAAACTTTTATTTTTAATAGAATTAAAATGTATACAGATTATTTCATTAATTTTAACTCGTTTTCTTTTTTCTGATTTTATTCGTCTATTTCATACATGTTTGGACAGAATAGAGAGTACTCTATTGATTGATGTAGTTTCACTTTAGAATTTAGCTTAGTTGCCTATACAATGCATTCGAAATTTAAAAAAACTCAGTAGTGAAAAATGTTGGAACATGAATGATGTAAATTATCGTTTGACATATCTTCAAAATTGAATAAGACAGAGTTAAATGAAGGATATTTCTTATAAGTAAACAATAAACTGAATCATTCAAATAGATAATTTTTTTCTCTTTTTAAATTCATTAATTCTTTTCAATCTAATGTTGATGTATTGTATTGAAAGAATAGAGAGAATATTCTAATTTTAACACTTTTTTCTTGTTTCTTCTTAGAAGTGTGTTTATAATGCTCTTTGAACGAATAAATAGGACGATGTATCGGTATTATTGAAAGTAAACTTAAGAAAAAACTTTTACATTGTTCAGTTAAAGATAAAATAAAAGATAGAAACTTTTCTCAATTAATTCTTTTCACGAACATTTCTTTCGTTGATGTTTTCTTATATATTTCAATTATTAATTTTCTCAAAATAGTTTGTCTTTGATCCAATATTATTCTGATTTTTTAAATTTTTTAGACTATTTCGGATTGACAAGGTAAAAATGTATATTTTACACAATAACTTTGACCTATCTCATGACCTTTTGAGTTAGTCGTATGAAGAAACGTGACCGTTCTAAGCAAAATAAAAATAGCTTATATGTTCATAGAAAATGCTAACCGATGACATTCGAATTATTTTATTCTTCAGCATGTTGTCTGATGATGATAATATGAAATTTTGCAGTAGTACACTAGTGATGATGATTACTATCATGTCCATATTTGTTCTTTCTGTATCGAGTGCGATCTACTTTACGTATCACTTAGAAAACAGAAATGTCAAAAGCTTTTCTGTCATGGGTACTTGCCATATTGACGCAATTGTCACACGTCCTTGTCACAATTCATATACTTTATCATCGACTATTGAGAGTAAATTTCTTATTTCTTTTGAATTACCATCAAATAATAATACTAATCATAGTATTAAATATCAATTTGAAGAAAAATCGGTACCTATTATGTTACAACCAAACATAGTAAATACAAAATATAGAATCATTTTCATTTTCATTTTCATTTATTCTTTATTTATTTAGATAAATATCACATATTTATGTTTTATTAATCCAGATAATCNGTATACGATACATTTTGGAGTATGATACAATGTAGTTAATATCTTCTACATTGAAGAATAGCGATAGTGCTATTCCTCCAATCTGTCTTTGTGATCACAAATAATAAAATAAAGAAGAAATAAAATACAACAACAAGAAAAACATATTAATACCATCTTCACAACATCATTCTTTTCCGTTACAATGAGATAGTTAATTTTCCTGATGCGCTGCAGGTAACAACAACATTCTTCAACTGCGGAAGATTTGCTTTAATATTATCGCTCATTTGATCATTTACTTCTTTGAGACATATATAAACAGGGCCGAAGATTTTACCACTCATGGTGATCGTCGGGTGAACCGTATAACTATGAGTAGTTGCATTTACTGAACGTACGGTGACAAGTGTCGTCTTTTCTCTTTGATATGAGAGAGTTCGAGTTGAGGGAAACTCACCCTCAAGTCCTGCTTGATCTGTATTTAATACGAAATCTTCATTATAATAAGGTAACAATGGTTTAGCTTCAGAAACAAATTGATCAGCTGATTTTTTAATTTCAGCTTCATTGACGATCTCACGCTTTGTTACTACCTAGAAAAGAAGCGATTTACAGATCAACTTATCATATAAGCCTTTCGTATGGTTGGTATGATTTATTTCCTAACCTTTATAATTTTTCTCGAGCAAATATTGTGTTTGTGTTTAAAATTCAAGATCTAATGATCTGACGCCACGAAACCATGCAATGACATCATCCTTGCTTTTCGTACAGCCCATCTTTTTAAATCAATATCATGTACTGCACAGAGAAGATCCCGAGCACGCTCGAAGTGGTTATAAACGTAGTCGTCTACTGATTCCACATTTCGTTTCTTCGTTCCCCCTTTCTCAATATAGTCTCGGAAGCGGGAATATATGATTGATCTTTGATTCTTCTAAATTTATTCCGAACATTTCTCTATATATGAGATCGTTTTCCCGTTTTTGGATTAATTGCATAATATTTATCAAGCGCTCGCTTCATGTATGACAAAGAAAATGATTTAAACACAGGATTTTCTTCGTCTTTTGCTTCATAATCCATATCTCCCTCGCATTCCTCAATTTCATTATCCATTGTATTATGATCGAGGGTAATTTCATTTTCTTCATTGTATGACGTGCTTGTCCATATGGACTCGAATACATTAAACAACAGATCAGCAATTTCATTTTCCTGAACATACGTAAGTGATGACGAAGCTGGAAGTTCTTTACGCGTTCGTTCTTGGAACAATTCCATTATTCGGTTTAATTATCGCTTGTACCTTGAAAAATTGATAACTTTTGCTAAAACCAGCTTGCGCACGAACCAACTTAGGATATATCATACCTAGGTGTGCTCTACCTACCCATCACACTCCGAGCCATAAAGCTTTTTTTGGCACCTCGGGTGGTTCCCTCGTAAGAGATAACTACACAATTCCTAAAGTATTCAGTCTTGGGTAAATATAATTAGTTATCTTTATTTCAAGTATTATATTACAAAATAATTAGGAAACAGTTTCGTTCTACCAGTATCCACCATATCCATATGGGGTACCAAAACCTCCGCCAAAACCACCACTACCAAACCCTCCACCATATCCACCACCAAATTGATTTCCAATTTCATAGCCAGCAAAGGCACCTAGTCCAGCATCGATGAGTGGATTGCCAATACCAGTATGACGGCCGACCTCATAACCACCGAGAGCACCTAATCCTGCATCAAGAAATGGATGAGACATTGTATCAACGTTTGTTTATATATAATCGTCAAAATGAAATGAAAATGATATGAAAAAAAGATGTGCTTCGTTGTATTTATATGTTCGTTGTTTGTATGAGATGGGCGTATAGGTAAATCACTCGTCCATAGATAGATAAAAATAAGTAATTTTATTACGCCCATCGATTCACTCGTGTTCTGAGTCACTGTATAAGTATTGATATGTATTCTGTTTGACATCACACGCACGCACGTCATAGGAAAGATTGTTTAGTGCACTATCTGCGCATTTTATTTCGATAATGTAATTGTCAACACAAGAAAGAATTGCTTAGTTCTCAATTACATCTATCAACAAATTTCCAGCCATTATTTCGCGCTACCATGCCCTCAAGATCATTGGATATCGAACAGATTGAAATATTTTGTCGTTTGACTAGAGATTTACCATTAACAGTGTATACTGCGGTGATGATATGACTAATCATCAATAGAATAGAATCAAAGAAAATCTTAATGTACTGATGTTAGTATTCCGTTTACAAATTAAACAACGATGATTCGAAGCCAATTCATCTTATTAATATAAGACAATATTTGACATCTATTATTACTAAATCATTTGAAGATACTTTTCTTTTATTTAGTGATGATGGTGATATGATTAAGTAGATGGACATTGTTTTTCTTGTGGATCGATTAAAAGTAGACCTATATTTGTTAAATCTGCTGCGTTTGATGGAGTGAATCACATGATATGTACGTCTGATATAATTCTTTGTAGTGCAAGGAAAGAATTGTTCAATTAACATCAGATGGAAAATTTAATGTGAGAATTTTCACTCGCTGTGTTTATTCAAAATAACTCTTTTGCAAAGTGCATTTCGTTCTGCTTGTATTTAAAATAATTATAGGTATGTTTTTTATGATGAAAGTTTAAATAAGGCATTGAGAGATGAGAGTTGAAATCCGTCAAAAAACTTTGGTTCCAGTATTTAAAATAGGAGAACTGATTCTCGTGTTCAAGGTTGATGTTTCTGTCTTCGTAATGTATCATTTGCTGGCGAACAAAATCTTTATGTTGTTGATTGGAGAAGAAGTTCTTTGTATTCCTTCCTGGTAGAGATTTTGTTGCGAAAAATGTATAGAAACGTTTGATGAAATGAAATGGCTTTCAAAGATTTTCTTTTTTTTCAAAATATACATCGTATCTCTGAAAAACTCACGAATTCTCCATAGATTCCGAAAGGAAGAGTTGCACATTATCGAAGATTTCCAAGCGTTAATCCGAACTTTTCGATCAGTTTCATGTGAATATTCGAAAAGAAAGAACAATTCTTCTTTTAATTCATTGGTAAAAGATCAACGATATGAAAACAGATGAAGAAATCTCCTTGAATAATTAAGAATCGATTTCTGATTAAAGATATGATAATTCCATCAGATCCGATCAACAATTCTTTTTTAGCGAAGAAAAATATTTCAATCACAAAAGTATCGTTTTCAATAATCTCCCTCTCGTGTGCCATTTCTAAGAGTTAAAGAGAGAAATTATCAGTAATCTCACCCTAATTTATATGAAAATTGAATTACTCAACTGTTTTTTCAAAAGGAACGTGTTTCATTCTATGATTAGATGATTGTCTATCAGAGTTGCCGCTACGATGACCATCACCATAACACCTGTTGCGTCCATTAAAATAACGAGAATGCTTACAAGACAACTGTAATCTAATGGAGATATTTACTTTGGAAGAATCGAGCATGATGAAACGTTAATATGTATTATGGTTTTATTCGTAGCCTGTTCTCTAACAAAAAAGTCTACCGACAACACAAAATGAAAAGAAACTATGTTTTTTTACAGTATTATATGCAACGGAAAAGTTGTACTTAAAAAAAAATGACGATGTAAATCTCAGTTTCAGTCGATAAGTTTAATAGTTATTTTAAAAAAATAATATCTCTTAGTATTATTTCTATAACTTTCTTTTATTTCGTTGAATGAATGCGAAATTACATTTGGCAAAATGAAAATAATCAAAAGGATGAAGGAAAAGAATATGGACGCTTTCGAGATAAAATATCCATTATTTTCTTTCCCTTCCACTCAATCAATAAAACAGCAGAATAGAAAAATCTATTTTACATGTTTATGATTTCAATATATTAATCTACAGATGACAAGTATAAAGAGAATTTATTTTGACTTTTTTTTATTACTCACTTGTATTTATCCGTTAAAGTCATAGATGAATCGTGTTGAATCAAAATCGACTTACGAACGACGAAAGAGTAGAGAAAAAACTGCGATACCATTGAATGAAAAGATAACATTAAAACGGCACATTGGTCTATTTTCTGGTATTACTTTCATTATTGGCATGATCATTGGTAAATCGAGAGAATATGATTTTTGTCTTCGTTGAAAATATGTGTTACATGTAGGTTCTGGGATATTCATCTCACCAAAAGGTGTACTAAGAGAGACACAATCAGTAGGTTTATGTCTCATAATATGGATTATATGTGGATTCGTGGCTCTACTCAGTACTATTTCGATTCTAAGAGATCAAGTTTATTGTTGAATTCATTTATTCTAGGTGCATTATGTTATGCTGAGATCGGAACAGTAATACCGCTGAGTGGTGCTGAATTAGCCTACATGAAAGAAGGTAATTGTACAATCAACTATGGAACTGTTGATCAATCGATCTGTAATATAGGAATTGGATCAGTTCATGCTCGAACGGGTGATATACTTGCCTTTGTTTTCAGTTGGGCAAATACATTTATTATTCTACCATCAACCGCTGCTATTCTCACACTAACATTTTCAACGTATTTCCTTTCGGGAATTATGGATAGTAAATAGAAAGAAAAAGAGACATATGAATTATGATCTTATGAATTTAGATTGTGGTCCACCTGCTGAATTAGTAAAAATGACAGCTATTTTTGCTATTGGTTTCTTTCTTTCTTCATTTTTGTTCTTTTCTAAACCTATTAATTTTTAGTCGTTCTCGCTAATGTCAATGCGTTCAGTGTTACAGCAGCTAATCGTCTAAACATAGTGTTTACTCTGTGCAAAGTAGTGACAATCTTGGTTATTGTGACAGCTGGTCTTGTACGAATTGGACAAGGTTTGCTTTGATTAAGATAAAACAAAAGATTGGTCTTCTCTTCATTAGGATATACAGAAAATTTGAAACATTCTTTTCATGGTAAATGAAATGCCTTCTTTTCAAAATGATTTGTTTTCACAATCGAGTAGGTACAACAAACAAACCGTTAAGAATTGCCCTTGCCTTCTATTCAGGACTCTGGGCTTATAGTGGATGGGGTAGCTTAACGACAGTAACAGAAGAACTGAAAAATCCGAAAAAGTACCTACAAACTCTAATCATTATGTCTAATTAATTCTAAACACCCGATAGAAATTTATGGTTATCAATTGTCGTGGCTCTGCCAATAGTGATCGTTCTGTATGTTCTTACCAATATATCGTATTTTACAGTAATGACAAAATCTGCATTGCTCAGTTCAAACGCTGTTGCTATGGTATGTACTTGTATTATTTTGTTAGAAAGAGTTTCTATGATTTCGTCTGAATGAGTATCTTTTCAGACGTGGGGTGAAGTGGTATTAGGGTCAGTTGCTCGTGTATTACCAATATTGATAGCCTTGAGTGCATTGGGTAGCGCAAATGGATTGACTTATACGAGTGCTCGGTATTGTATGGTTAGTGCACGTTATGGATATTTGCCAGAAATATTTTCGTATATACAAAAACAGCGATTAACACCGTTGCCTGGTATTATATTTCAGGTTTGTCTGTTTGTTGAATGAATTCGATTCATTTGATTGTTTTTTGAAGACGATTCTTGCGATAATCTATTGCATTCCGAGTGATATTGAAGGTCTGATCAATTATTTCAGTTTTGTGTCTTGGCTTTTCTGCGGATTAACATTTGTCGCTACACTTTGTTGCAAATTCACAAAACGTGATGTTCTTCGGTTGATTAAGGTATATTTCGTCCAATTTTATCCGAAAAGAAATTACCATATCTTTTAGGTTCCTATACCTCTGGTTATATTTATTATACTGATAAGTATTTATCTTGTCATCGCACCCGTTATCTCCTATCCGAATATTGGTTTTCTCATTGCATCTATCATTTTACTTCTTAGTTTGATAGTTTATTATATATTTATCTTTCGACAAGTCCAACCCAAGTTTATGAGTAAGATTTCAGTGACTTTCTTTGGAAATTTTTTTCTTGAAGTTTGATTCTATTTAGAGAAACTTAATGGGTCTATCGAAAATTTCTTCAATTTAACCAAATCAGACATTAATATTGAAACGTAAACTTGACGATTCTACTACCTCGTAAAGAATGAGAAAAATATGTGACCTTGAAAAAAGGTAAAAACATGTGTATACCACACTTGTTATTTACACGATGTAGTAAAGAAAAGAGAAATGAAGGGAATAACATACCGATTTCGTTTATTCTATTAAAAAACAGTACATCTAATGAAAAAAATACAATTGTGATTATTTTAGCCTTTTTTTTTTCTTAAACTTTGAAGCATTCAATGAATCTCTTGATCAACCGCTAAATTCTTGGTAAGTCATAGTACCACCGGGGAGAGTATAAATTTGTTCCTTATATGATGATGATTGTCCGTTTCCAGAACCATTAATACCTGAGTTGGCAACTGCGGATGGAGCAAGATTAAATGGATCAGTGGCCCATTGTTCACTGCCGAAATTTGCAGCTAGAAAATGAAAGCATATTGTTACGTTCATGTCTGCCTCTCTCTCTGATGACTACATACGCGGAAGTGGAGCTTGTTGGTTGTTGGACGACATTTGCTTGCTGAGAATTGAGTAGTAAATCGTGTGAATATTTGAAGTGTAGTTCTGTGTAAATATCGGAGTATTTATACATTCCTTTTTTTGTACTGAGTAGTACAGAAAATTGACGTCAGAGAAAAAATAATGAGCAAAGATACACGTATAGATATGATGTGGAGATATTTTTGCTTTTTCGTGATACGTCATAAAAAGAAATTAAAGTATGAAATATGTTTTTCTTCTTCCACGTATGCACATACATCATTATCTTTCTGTACTTCCGATAAAAATAGAAGTACTCGATATTCGTTCTCGCTGACAAGTTCATTTATTTCTGTATATTCACGAATTTATTTATTACGAATATTATATTACAAAATGGTTAGAAAACAGTTTCGTTCTACCAGTATCCACCATATCCATATGGATTACCAAAACCTCCACCAAAACCACCACCAAATCCTCCACCATATGGAGCACCATATCCACCACCAAATTGATTTCCAATTTCATAGCCAGCAAAGGCACCTAGTCCAGCATCGATAAGTGGATTGCCAATACCAGTATGACGGCCGAGCTCATAACCAGCGAAAGCACCTAATCCTGCATCAAGAAATGGATGAGACATTGTATGATGATATTTGTCGAATGATATGAAGAAGAAGACGCGGTCCGCTGTATTTATATGTTGATAGTTTGTATGCAATGGGCGTACAGTTAGATAAGAATAGATCTCCACACAATGCTTGTTTACTCATTCCCACCTTGACTTATTGTATAAATTATTGCTTTGTATTCTGTTTATCACGTCACAAATACACACGTCATAGAGGAGAGGAGAAGGTGCTGCAGTACGTTTGTCTAAATGAATTTTACTTTAATTACGTAATTCTGAACACACTCTGCTGTCAACTTGAAATGCTCTAATAGATTCTATTGCTTATTGAGAGAACTTCATTCTCGTTAACATTTCATCGAGTAACACGATAAAAATAACATTCTTTGTTCAAATATTAGAAAAGGAATATTTGCTGTGTCCTAATCCTACTAAAAGTTTATCTGATATCACCATATCACACGATAAAATAACAATCAGCGATCGACATGAGTTTGCTATCGAAACGAGAGAAAAAGGATTAATTACTTGGTCAGGTAATGATTCTGCTCTTTATATTGTTACAATAGCGGCGAACAAAGAGGAGAATGTCGATGAAGATGACTGGAAAAACGTGATTCAAATTCGAACAGATGATAAAATGAATACCGGAATTTATGAAATCAATCTCAACGAAAACAATTCTCTCGCTTTAATAGGAAGTATCGCATTTTTCATCAATGAAATGCTTTATGTTCCATTGTTAGACAAACTCGTTCTTACATCAGCATCAAATGTGTTAAATTCCATCGAAGATTTTGAAATGTATTCTCTCGATCTGCAAAATTCATCTTTATTAACTAAATTAGCCGAGAATCAAGCAATTGAGGAAGATTTGCAATTATCTAATGATGGAAAACGAATTCTTTTTTTAACTTTATCATTAGCATCATCAAAGAGTCAAATGAGCAATACTCAAGGTCGTCTCTATTCCATCGATCTATCGAATGGAGAATTGCAACACATAGGAGCAAATATTTCTGCTAATATTGTCGGATATGCATGTCAATCTGATGAAAATATTCTTATACTTGGACAATTAGGAACACAAGTGCAGATTTACGCGAATCAGTCTTCAATTCATTATCTGGGATGGAATGGAACTTATGAATCACTTGTGACATCAAAGAAAAAGAATTTCATCGCATTTGTTCATTCGTCGTTTGATAAACCTATGAAAGTTTACATCATTGATCGTATAGATGAACTCTCGGTGACCCAATCAATAACAAATCACAATGAGTTATTTACCGAAAGAAATTTACCTCACGGGAAAGTTTATTCTTGGAAAAATCGAGATGATAATCAAACGATCGAAGGAATTTTATATTATCTATTCGATAAGCTTCAATCGACAAATCGTCCTCTCTTAGTTCTTTGCCATGGTGGTCCATATTACGCAAGTGTCAATCAAATGAATTACAATGGAGCAAATTGCGCTCCATTAGCTGCGTTACACGGCTGGCTTGTTTTAGAACCAAACTATCGTGGATCAACAGGCTATGGCGATGTATTTCTCAATGAAATCCGTCATCAACCTTTATCTCCACCTGGAAAAGATATTCTCTTTGGTATTGATAGTTTAATTCAAGATGGAATTGTCGATTTTCAAAGACTTGCCATTGCAGGTTATAGTTATGGAGGATTTCTAACGAATTGGTTAATTACACAAACAGATTGATTCAATGCGGCTTTATCTGGCTCCGGTGCAGTTGATTACAGTTCGACTTGGGGTATTTTGGATATGCCTGTTCTGATTGAAAATTTATTCGGAGGATTTCCATGGAATGTACCTGATTTATATCAGAAAGAATCGCCAATTTATAAGTTAGGTAAGGTTCGTACACTAACACATAACATCACGGGTGAAATGGATGTTCGAGTTCCTCCGAGTCAAAGTCATATTCTTGAACGCGCACTTTACTATCGAGGAGTGCCAGTAGAACTTCTCATTTTTCCTCGTGAAAGTCACGCATTCAATCAAAATCCGAAGCATCAAAATAAAGTTCAACGAGAACTTCAGTGGTTACACAAATATCTCTGAAAGAAATGACTGAACTTTTATTTTCTACAAGAAAGAAACTACTACATTAATAGGCATATTCGGATGAACTCGATTTGGTCGCCATTGATGATTGTTATGTATTCGAAAAATGACATGAAGAAATTGTCGACGGAAACGTTCGGAAACGATGATATAAGTATAGAATGGAGACTAAAGATTGAAAAATAGTAATTAGCAGAGGAAAAAAGTAATTACTTACGGCAAAAAAAGAATAGTATAAACAAAGACTAATTGCATAAGCTAAATTAATCTGTGCGCGAACAGTCGAATCACGAATATTTCCATACACTGCCACAATATAAAGAATTAATTGAGGTGTAATCGTCCAACTAATATAGAATATTTGAACAAGAACCATCATACTCAGTTGTTTATCAAGTTCTCGTCGAACTAACTGAACAGTTCGATATCTCAACTGTTGAATATTTCTATAAGCAAGACTACCGAAAATGAAAGTTATTATAACAGGGATGAGATTGCCAAGTAGAAGAGAATTGGTATAGATAGTGAATTGATCGAAACCAGTACTCGTAGTTATACAAACTGTTTGATTAGATGGATATGAAATTTTCTGATCATAGAAAACTAAAAAAGAAATTTGTTCAATAATAATTGCCACGATCACACCGATGAGTAGACGTCGTGCTAAACGAATATTGCTCCATTGTCGCCAACGAGGACGTGTACATGTAGCAATATACTGATCGATTGTTGCCAAACAGATACATGCGAGTGAACTGATGACTGAGAATTGGAAAAAGAACACACGAAATTTACAATAGAACAATGAAGTGCGCGTAAAATCAATATTAAAACCGCTAATCAAAATACGTGATAACAAACCAGTTAATAACTGACCCATATTTAATATTGACATAACTGTCAAGTAAAATGCACAGGAACTCTCTCGAAATGTTCGAAGGCTTAAGAAAACAAGTGTATTGAAAAAACCACCAATCAGACCTAGTGATAAAATAGGAATACCCATGTAAATAAACACTTGTTGATAAGCAATGCTTAGCGATGCAACTATTGCCAAGGACATAATTTGAATATGTCTCTATTGGTTTGCTTAGTTTCGAAGTAAATGAAAACATTTTGACCTCTCAAGCATGATCTTCTAGAGCGTGCGTGATCAATTTATGATAAATAAATGGATCTATTCGCCAGGAATGCCTTTTATTAATGATTTTATCTTATAATTTACAACAGAAGGTCTCCACAGACACGAAAGCGAACTGATATTCTTGTACTCCGTATGCCTCTAATTGCGATTCTATCTCTACGTAGTTTTGCATTTTTAACTGAACAATATTTTTAGATTTGAACTAAAAACACCTTTTCTTCTATCTGTAAGAAGACAATGGATAAAAGTTTCTTGTTAACGCGCTAATTCGATTATTTTACTTCGGTACACTTATCATATTTTCTTTAATAAAACGATTCAAATGTAGATCATCTATGGATTAAATGTTCAAAAACATTGCGAAGTATTGAAGAGTGAAATTTCACTTTTGAGTTAAAAAAAATTATTCTGTTCTTATAGTCTAAAGTTCATTTTCTTTTTCGGTGACAACAAATTTGTCCGCGTGTAATAACATCTAATCTACCATGTCTTTAACATTGATTGGCGAACAGCTAACAGCTGTAGTTGGTTCAGTATTTTTCGTCGTAGGTTTCATAGGAAATGGAATAAATATTTTCATATTCTCTGGTACAATTGTCGAACGTCGAAATTGTTGTTCATTTTATTTATTAACTGCATCAATCATTAATACGTTATATCTTTGTATCATTCTCATACCTCGAATTGAAACAGCAACGAGTGGAATTGACTTAACTCGTTCTTCAAGAATTTGGTGTAAAGTTCGTCCATTATTTACCGGCTCACTTCCACCAATGTCTTTAACTTGTGCATGTCTATCAATAATCGATCAGTTTATATCAACATCGAAAAACTTTCGTCTTCGTCAGTATAGTAATATGAAATTAGCTCGACGAATTATCATTGTTTTTCTTATCATTTGGATAATTCACGGAATAATTGCTTCGATATTTTATGAAATAACACCAACACGATGTACTTCATCAAATGCAATTTATGCTGTTTATACGACAGTATATCTTATTGTTGTTAATGGTTGTATCCCAATATTGATTATAAGTATATTTGGATGGTTAACTAACAGAAATATTCGTCAAACACAAGTTCTTGCAAATAGACAAGCAGATCGTCAATTAACAAAAATGATTTTGATGCAATCAATAGTAGTTGTAATTAGTAATATGGTATATGGAGTTAACAATGTTTATCGTTTGATTACTACGGGTGTTACTAAAGATATTAATAGACAAATCACGGAGAATTTTGTCACAACTATCGTTACACTTATATCGTATTTTTATTCGATTGTATGTAGATAATTATTCGTTTAGAGATAAAAGTTTACTATATTTCTTTTTTTTTCGTAGGGAAGTTTTTATATATTTTTTATCTCATCAAGTCAATTTCGTCGCAAGGTTAAACAACAATTATTATTTTATCGACGACAACGCAATCAAATAAATACCATTTAGAATTAATCATAACCTATGGAAGTGTGATGTAGCTGCTATGAGTGTAATACACACATTCTTAATATGAAACTAACAGAGAATCATTGAATTTTTTTAAAAGATTTAGTCTTAGGTACTGTAAATTACCCTTGACAAACGAATGATATTTATTGAAAACATTATATTACAAAATAGTTTCATTGATTTCGTTCTACTAATAACCATATCCACCATATCCATACTGATTACCAAAACCTCCACCAAAACCACCACCAAATCCTCCACCATATGGAGCACCATATCCACCACCAAAGTAATTTCCAATCTCATAACCGGCAAAGGCACCTAGTCCAGCATCGATAAGTGGATTGCCAATACCAGTATGACGGCCGAGCTCATAACCAGCGAAAGCACCTAATCCTGCATCAAGAAATGGATGATGATGATGATGCATTGTATATGAATATTTGCTTAATAGTCGTCGAATAAGATAGAAATAGTATTAATGATAGCAAACTTTTTCCGTCGTATTTATATATTGATTGTTTACGCAAATTGGGCGTATGGGATAGATTATTCATGCATAAATAGATGAAAAAGCAATGCATGATATAGTATCCATTGATTCATCTTCTCGAATAAAAGTAATATACGTATTTGTTTTTTTTTTCTCTTTGACGTCAGGTATGACGCACAAACGTATCCGTCATACGAAATATTGCTTCATTTCATCATCGGTGATGTTTATTTTTACTAAATCAAAATTTGAAAAACGATTTTCGTCTAGCCAGAATACTACCAGCGAAGTATTTTAACAGAACGAGAAAAATGTTTTTTCCTTGAACGACATAATACTTTCATTTTCGAAGAAAGAATAATGTTAAGATTTAATGCCAACATAAAACGGGAATTCTCCCATGAACAAATTTTTAAATGGAGAGAACCTATTTCCAAAAATAAATACTGATTATTAAAACACATCATTGAAATTACGTTGTCTGAGTAAAGTTTTCAGTAAACGTGGCATAATGTACAGTTCTTCACATGAAATACTATAAAACGTTCTGTAATCACAACGATGCTTTCAGTTTGAGTTTTTGACAAAAAAAAGTTTCTTTTTTCGATGGATTCTTTGCCTGAATTACCGCCTGATACGATGCCACTTCGACATCAAGTAGCAGGACATTTTTATGGACAATCGAAAACAAAACTTGGTCTACTTCAACGAATTTCCACTGGTGATGTTCTCAAACCATTAATTGATGATAAACGGGGTCAACGTGAACAACAATTTTATATGGACATGTTCTTCAATAAAACTTCCAAAGATTTACGTGCACTTCAATCATTTGTGCCTACGCTTTTAGGTATCTATGAGCACAACGAAGTGCACTATCTAATTCTTGAAAATATTCTTCAAACTTTTCATTATCCTTGTGTTGCTGATATCAAACTGGGACGAATAACGTATGATCATGAAGCAACTCTCGAAAAAATAGAAAGTTGTCATAAAAAATTTCCAGATGTTAATCATCTTGGTTTTCAATTGCTCGGTTGGCAAATTTATCATCCAACAGAAGATTTCTATGAATATCGTGATAAAATTTTTGGTCGATCATTAACAAAAGAAGAAATTCCTCATGCACTTGCTCATTTCTATGGCGCACCAAAAATTAATCATCGTCAAATCGTACAATCTGTATTGGATCGTCTTATAGATCTTGAAAAAGTCATCTCGAAACAATATGGACTCGTTCTTATTGCATCCTCACTTTTAATCGTTTATGAAGGTGAACAGTTAGACAAAGAGAATGATCAACAATGGAAACGAAAAATCGATGTACGACTGGTAGACTTCGCGCATACTTTTCAGTATAGCGAAAGTTTGGAAGCAGATGAAAATTTTCTTTTCGGTCTGCGTAATTATATAAATCATCTTCGACAATTACTCAATAATGAATATATCTACACTGCTGTCAACAAGTAATTCATTGAAAAACTGCGTGTTTCATATTTTGTTTTTGTTTTTTGTGATTTTAGGCAAGAGTAAAAATATACGAGAACTAACATAGCATTGAAAGAGTTATTTTGTATTATGGCATGTTAAAATTCATAGTTCTGCAAGTGGATATTAATGAGAATGTTCTACTGGAACACAAATTATCTGCTAATCAGTGATTTGTCAAGGTTGCGTTGCTTTCCATCAATAGAAGAGACTTTTCAGAAAATATACTTACCGACTATCTGCATAAAACGTTTTACATCCTGACAGATTCCTGTTCTTTGAGATTGACGAAGGTATATTCAGACGATTCTATAATAGATAAGTTTGATTTCGTGCATTTTCTGTTTTCTTGTGGACTTTCAAAATTCATACAGGGACACCAACTCTCCTGACAATCTTTGACTATACTATTTTATACATCAACAAGTGAAAGAGACATTTGTGAATATATATATATGATCATAAATGTGAGAAAGAAAATATTATACTATAGAGTGATTAGGTAGTGCAAGAAGAACAGTAAAAAAACATTATTTGGTGTGATCTAAAAACGCTCCCGGATAGTAGAAACAAAAAAATGATTGATATATAAATCGTTTGACTATCATAATATAAAAAAGCCACATCTGTTTTCTTTTCATATTTCTCATAATAACATTTAGCAAAGTTAATACATGATTTTAAAAAAAAAAGTAATATAACTTGTTCTATAGCTCTTTCGGATTAAGAACGTAGTACAAGTGACTAGTGTTTTGATATGTTTTATTTTATATCTAAAAATAAATTAATTCTATGTTTGCTTTTCTTCATTTTAGTATGAATTTTTTACCTGAATTACCACCTGATACACAACCTCTTCAACATCAAGTCTCGGGACATTTCTATGGGAATGCGAAAACGAAATTCGGTCTTCTTCAACGAATTTCTACTAATGATGTTCTCAAACCATTGAATGATAAAGTACGAGGACCAAGCGAATGGCGTTTTTACACCAATGTATTCTCCGATGAGGCACCGGAGAACTTACGTGCACTTCGATCGTTCATGGCTACTCTCTTAGGCATATACGAATACAATGGAATCAACTATTTAATTCTTGAAAACATTGTTTATCCATTCAGATATCCTTGTATTGCCGATGTTAAAATTGGACGAATAACATACGATTTCGCAGCAACCAAAGAGGACAAAGAGAAGTCTTACCGAAGATATCCACCGGCAGCTGAAATTGGTTTTCAACTACTTGGTTGGCAAATATACCGTTCGACTACAAATTCTTTTGAATATCACAGTAAGATTTGTGGTCGATCATTGAACAAAGAAGAAGTTCTTCATGCCATTGCTCATTTCTATGGTGCACCGAGATCTGCTTACCGTCGAATTGTACGTTTAGTATTGGAACGACTGATTGCTCTAGAGCGTGCAATGATAAAACAATCTGAGCTGGTTTTCATTTCATCATCTCTCTTGATTGTCTACGAGAGCGACTACGCTTCCTATTCAATACCAAAAGTCGATGTTCGGATTGTTGATTTATGCAAAGTTTTCAATATCGAACAGTATTCTGATCAAACTGGATGGGAAGATAATTTTCTATATGGCTTGCGTAGTTATATGAACTATCTTCGAAGATTACTCGATGATACGTATGTATATGTAGCTATTGACAAATTGAATCACTCTCATCAATAAAATATGTGCAACGCTGAGAGGATTGGAGTCAGTCGAGATGCATCTGGAAACAAGTGTTGCAAGTGAAGAAACGAATCCGTTCGTGTTTTTCTCTAATTTTCATTTTTCTTCACTATTTTCGAATTTTAACCGGTATGGATGAATATTGTCGAACATTTTTTTTTTGTGACAGATGCAACTCATTAAGTTCTACTTGGAATGAATCAAATTAGAATCGAAATACACCTGTGTACGAATCCGTGTTCACGTTAAATACTTTTTCAATTATCATCTTGATGCTACATACGAAAATAATTCATGAAGAATATTTTTTAAATTTGTTGATAACTTCTGTAGCAATTCATTGTCAAAATCGTTCTTTTTCTTGCAAACACGTGTCTTTGTTTATATTTAACGAGTAATTGCATCATACACATGTAAAAACATAATCCAAAGAGATATGATTTATAAACTGAAACTTCGTAGTCTTTGTCTTGGATAATTTTAAAGAAAAAAAGGTATTGTCATGTTTGAACGAAAGTAAACAAAGAGTATTGAGTTCATTTTTTTTTACAATAACAGAAACAAAGAAGAACTAAAAGGTTTTTTTCTAATTAGAAATTTGTCCTTTCTTACTTGAAGTATTTTTCTAGTTGCTCTGAATGGGTTGCCATACATCACATGTAAATTTATCTCCAATAGCAACTACAATGAATGATCAAGAAATAAAAATTCAGTTCAAAAATTTGGAAATGTTTATACTTCTATGGGTTGATGAAAATCTTCACTATGAAAGTCAATTTCGTCAAATAATCAATCAAATAAAAACGTTTGAAGATCCATCAGAATGTCAAAAATATCTTGAAGATGAATCAATGAAAATGAATAAATATGTTGTGATCATATCTGGAAGTGCAAAAACACGACAATTGATAATGCATTTCCATGATTTACAACAAATAACAAGTTGTTATGTTTTTTGCCAAGAAAATTTAGTTAAATTAAATCAACAATGGGCACAGAATTTCTCTAAAGTATCATCATTTTTTAAAATATTTTCCCACGAAAATGATGAGTTTTTTTTTATTCTTTTAGATAAAAGGAGTTTTTAATAACATTGATGATCTTCATCTTACTCTATCCAATGACCAAAAATGTCGTGAACAAATCGATGAATCTGCCTTACCAGTTCAGATCTATAATCGAAATTCATCTCTTCAATCACGTAATGCTTTCTTTCTTTATTTTCATTTATTTATTGATGTTTTATTTGAAATGACTAATACTGAAAATGATCACATCAGATTAAAACAAGATTTTATTAAAATATGTCGAGAAAATTATCAAAACAATGCACAAGAATTAGCAATTCTCAATGAATTTAATGAAACATATATAAAAGAGAAAGCTATTTGGTGGTATACGAGAGAATCGTGTATTTATCGTTTATTAAACAAAGCACTTCGATTACAAGATATTTCTACATTGTTTTTGATGAGATTTTTTATTAAAGATTTATATTCGGAATTATTACATGAATATAATCACAATTTAGAAGTTGCTTTGCAATATGTTTATCGTGGTCAAGCAATTGATGTTCAGGAAGTGAAGTTGATCCGTGAAAATCTGGGTGAATTTCTTAGTTTTAATAGTTTTTTATCAGCAAGTGAAGATCGTCAAATCTCAATGAATTTTGCTAAACGAATTCCAATTACATCGGACTTAACAGCGATTCTCTTCGAATTTGAATTGAATAAACAAATAAAAAATACTCGTCCATATGCAAAAATCCAACATCTTAGTTATTTTAGTGAAGAAAATGAAATTCTAATTGGATTAGGATCGATATTTGAAATCAAAGAAATCTTCTATGATGAAAATGAACACATTTGGATATGTCAAATGTCTTTATCATCTGAAGATAATTATCAATTGAAAGATATATTACAACGAGATAAACTGAATATTGGTAATGATTGTACATCACTTGGATATTTATTATATCAAATGGGTGATACAAATAAAGCAAAAGAATATTTTAATCAATTATTATTGAATTCTCAAACATTAACATTCGAAGAAATTGCAAGTTGTTATCGTGGTCTTGCAGGAGTTGGTAGAGCTGAAAATGATTATAAGATTTCTTTAGAATATCATTTGAAAGAATTGGACATTTATCAAAAAATAATTCCACCAGTTCCTTTGTTTTACATTGGTGATTGTTATCGTTGTATTGGAAATATCTATCGAAATCTGAATGATCTTGATCAGGCACTTTCTTATCAAGAAAAAGCATTAGAATTATTACCGGAAGATCATCCATCTTATCCGGATATTTATTCAAATATAGCGCAAATTTATCAAGATCAAGATAAAACTGATCTTGCACTCGAATATTTTCAAAAATGTATATCGAAACAAGAAATTCTTTTACCTAAAGATCATCCACATATTGGATCAACATATGCAAATATTGGTATTATGTATATGAATCTGTTTGATTCTCGACAAGCAATTTTTTATTATGAAAAAGCGAGAAATATTTTAGTAAAATCACGTCCATTAAATCATTCAGATATTTTACAATTAGAAGGTTTTATTCAATTATGTCAAGAAAGATTAGCATGGGAAGAACAACAAATACATCAATAATGAATATTTTCATCGATAAATGACTTTGATAATCGAAGTGTGAGCATTTTTTTTCTTCGTCCCGCCTCATACGTAAATAGATATTGTCTTTTATCAAAGAAAGGATTATAGTACCGTAATCTGGTCATTACAAGGGAGGAAATGCGAGACTTTAACTACTTGAGATAGTATTTGAAGTATAGAGTGAAGTATTGATCACACATCAAAAATCACATTTCTAATTTTGGTATACTTGGCTTAGAAGTACGTCATCAGATGGTGAAAAGAACGATCGTTGTCGAATAATTTTTGAAAAAAGGGTAGCGGAAAACGAATAAAAATCTAAAATGTCAAACTAATAATGTGTTCGTTATTCAAAGTTTTATTCTGTAGAAAATTATTAAGTTTCACATCCTGAAAATGAATAATTATCTGATTCCATTAGCTATTTAAAATCTTATCATACATTCAATACACAAAGGTTTGTCCTCTATTGCAATCGTTACCACACAAACAACATTTGTACAATTAGATGATAGACAGTAAAAAAAAGACAAAGCTAAATGAATATCTTCTTTATTATATATCATAAGAGAGAAAAAGTAATGATCCTCTTATTACCAATGTCAGTTATATATATTCTAGTTTCATTTTTATCGATAGCTAATGCAAACGGTAAATTCAATCGCTTAAGATCCGAACCTGAACTACCAACAGGATCACCAGCAACAGTGACTCCTGACAATGCGCCAGAATTCCAACGTTGAACACGATGATTCATTGAATCTACAATAAACATTGCTCTAGTCTTTTTCGATATCCACACATATGTCGGCTGATTAAGTTGTTGACTACTTGATCCACTTCCATAGCCACCGACTATAGTTACTCCACTCAAAGGAGAATTCCCATTAATATTGAATGCTTGAATCCGATGATTATCTTTATCTGCCACGTATAGAGTAGCCGTATCTTCATCAAGATATACGCTATAAGGATAATTAAGTTCCGTAGGACTTGAACCCGCTGTGCCTGTTCCTACAATCATTGTTCCAGAAGTAGTATTTGCTGCCCAAAACATTATTCGATGGTTAAGAGTATCTGCAATGTAAAGATTTTGTTTACTGTCAACAATCATTCCGTAAGGATAAGAAAATCTATCTAGTGTAGAACCACTGCTTCCTTTGATGCCGGCTATGTTTTGTGGTACTGGAGAAGTGGTTTGCATTGTAGCAAATAAAACAATTCGAAACTGATTACAATCGATGACATACAGATTATTTTGACGCGTTATGTCAAGAAATAAGCCACTTGGATTTTGTAACCAATCATCTGTCCAATTATGAGCGATAACGGATGCTGTTTGACTGTTTGAAAGCACATCTCCGATCTGAATAATTTGACTTCTTGTTGAATCAACAGCAACTAGAAACTCCTTATTGTTCATTTCATAAATGCTGATTCCCATAGGATAATCAAGACCAACAGATGAACTTCCTTGAAATATGGTGGAAGTATCAGCAATAATTGTACCATTGGGCCAAGTTAATGTAGAAATATCTGAAAGACATCGACGATAAGCAATGTATTATTTCATAGGAGTTCTCTACACTTACCAATACATTGATTATTAGATGAACAAATTAAATTCAGATCATTTCGACACATATTCATACTCGGATAACAAAGTGCCCCTAACATTGTCATTTGACCAAGGCATAGTTCACTCGATGCATTCCAATATGTATGTGGCATACAATCACAGGTGAAATTTTCATTACAACGTAAGTATCGACTTTGTGCACAAACAGTTGAACATGGTCGACCGTAATCAATAAACAGAGATGATTTTATTCGAATAATTCCCACTCGTGAACTAGGCATTGATGATGTCACAATTGTACCTAAAACATCTGTGTCACCTTCGAATAATAAACATTCATTTGTTTGTATAGAACCATAATCAAAAATTCGACAAAGCGTATTTTGATTACATTGAATAGCACATAATTTCCATGAATTAACAGATATTGAAGTAATCAATTGTGCTTGTTTGTTAGCTGGATAAAAACTAGTGCCTGAACTTGATGTGAACGATGAGGATTGGTATATATATTGAGAATGTGATCTATTTATTATAAGAATCAGAAAATAATACGGGAAAACCATTATTACATGAAAAGGATCATTCATTTGAAATGGAAAAGGTATTGATGATATTCTGCAGGTGTGAAACTTCTGAAGAGAGAATAGAGATTTTCTCTAGTCTTTGAAATGCTTTTAGTGTGTATGAATAAATAATAATAATAGAAAATAGAAGTTGTGCTATTCATATTTCCGAATTTCAGCAAAAATATTTAGTAGAAGAGAAAAACACCTTTCATGTGGTTTATGTTACTTTTCTCTCAGTAACAAAACTTATCTCATCACATATTTGACGAATTCTAACTACACAAAATTTCATCATGCTCATAATATCCGATCAGAATAGTGATCTTAGGAGAAAACTTCAGATTTCGATAAGCATTTGAAGAATAAATATTCGTTCATAGTGTGATACTTCAATATATTTCGACTTTTGGTATATCATCATTCATTTATATTTTAAAAAAAAAAGCAGTTCAGCTTTTTCTGATCTTTTTCATTTTATCGTCAAATTCGAGATTAAATGTCACACACGGATTCGATAAATATAAAAGAAATTTGAAGATTTCTGTTGAAAACCACCGTTGATCTCTCGAGATGATCTTACCACCATCGATAAACTCTTGACTTTACACGTTTGATTTGATAGTCACGAAGAAGTTTTTCTGAATCAATTAAATATTTCACTGACTCGACCAAATCTTTGCCTTCTTTCAAAATACATAACGATGATAAATAGCGAATATGTTCATTTGATTCTAATAAAATAATTCTTAGTAATGTTTTAAAGTTATTCCAGTATAAACTAAATTCCAAAGATTCCATTCGAGAGAATAGATGAATACATAATTTAATTCCATCTAATGTCATTTCATCATAAATAGTTATATTTTGAATTCGATTTGTTTTCGAAACTGATTGAAATGTTTTGCTTTGTTCAATTGCAAGTGAATCTTTGTTTTTCAATGATAATAAATCGAATTCGGATGTTTGAACATTTGGTGTGAATGAAAGTAAATGAAGAATTTGTTCAAATGATAAACGACGACAGCGAAGATATAATTTTGTTAGCTATTTCAACGAAATAATCCGATTGAAACTATCGGAAAGAAAATCAGCAGATATACGCAAAGTGTAGGGAAGAGTTAGTTGATTAACATGAGGAAAATAATGTGCACAATTTTTTATTGAATTGATTTCTCGAATTGTCAAATGATCAATTAATTTCACATTTGTTGCATCGATTTGATCAAGTAAAGTATAAAACTTTTGTTTAAAATTATATGGATTGATGGAAAAAAAATCACCGAAACCAGAACAATGTTTATCATATTTATATTGAAAATACCACTGTCGTTTTGTCCAAAATGAAGAATTGAATTGATTCGATAAGTGCGCAAATCTCTGAGAATCCATGTTGAAATCGTTTCGGTAAAACCGACATCGATAATCAAAGATACGTCCAAATATTCATCAATTGCAGAATTGATAGAACATACTGAAAGACTTAAAATTTGAATATTTTGAAAAAAGTCTTTGACTAATAATTGAAATTCAGTGAAATCCATATACTTTCCCAACCAAGACATAAACGCGTTAAATCATTTAAATGCTTTGATTCGTTCGATATTCGATTCCTTCGATGTCTCTTAGTACATTCAAACGATAGATGACGTATTTGTGGAATGTACGATAATAAACGATCAAGTTGAGGTAAGAAAATCGTATGTTTGATAGCTAAATATTCAATCGAACTGAATACATTTGCAGCAAATGGAATTGAACATAAAATTCGCAAAGTTTTGATCGATGTTCGACAAGATTGTTTTATAAATCTGATCAAGGTTTTTTGTATTATCACCAGATTCGATCGTTAAAGATATGAGATTTGGTGAGAAATTTAATATGGATTCGATCGAATGACATGGAATTTGATGAAGATATAATGATTGAAGACAAGGAAAGACTGTCAATTGAGAATTGATTAATAAAAGCATTTCGAATGAAAATGGATTCGATAAATACACTGATTTGATTCGATTGTATTGTAAGGAAATGACATTGGACACAACATATTCGAGTTTAGATTTTGATATTGATGAGATGTTGATATGAATCGGAGAATTGGAATGAAGAAAATGATTCATGAAAATGTAAATAATCGAAAATTTCATAAAAAATTTCGTTGAATAAATCTTCGAATATCGTCGCTCTTCCTAAATTTAATTGAAAAATATGTCAAGTGTGAAAACAAATGTCATACCAGAGATTTTTTGTCTTTTATTATTATGCAGCTTTTGCATTTCCGTCTTTATCAAATCAGTTTTTTACTAATAACTCAAAATATATATATTCGTGTGTTTTTTTCCAACATACAGATGAAAGAAAGCAGAAAATTTACATTTTCTTTTTCTCTTAATGAATATTTGTTGGTATAGTGATCGATATAGTTGTATCTCATGAGTAATACATTTCATTTTTGATAATCATTCGGATAAAAATTAAAGTCATAAAATCATTTGAAGAACATTTTGGAGCAAAATTTACTTCACCATTATGTTGAGTAATGATGAAATCATTTATCATTTACTCCTTATCGAGTTTTCGGTTATTTCGATCCAGAAAACCAAGCACAAATCGTTATACAATGCATATATATATATATATCGTTTAAAAGATAAACAAGGGTTGTGAGAGAAAAAAATAGAGAAGAGAGTATATAAACTTTCAGAAAGTACTCTATCAACTATATTATAAACTATAAGACTGACAAATAATAATTTTTTTGGAAAAATATGAGTTTAGGCATGTTTTCGGCGTATTATTTATTAATTATTCTGTTTTTATACATTTAAACAGAAGAATAGCAACTATTCTAGAAAAACAACTCGACAAAGTGACATAAGTATGAAGAAAATCCATGTAAATAAAAATATTTGTTTCAAACCAATACGTATTTTTCTATTCTATGTCTCATGATTATCATGAAACTTCGATCTAACAAAAAAAAATAACGCTAATTTGTACTCTGTGGAATATTTTAGTACACGTATGTGATCTGATCCGAATTATCGAAATTGTATAACTAATGACATATAAATATCAAATTACAAAATATAGAAGTCTTAATATGATAATGTTTATGATAATATTTTCTGATCTTCTCGAATACTAATATAGATTCTTACTCAAATATACATGATACTATAAGTATTACAAAGGAAACATTATTTTATTTTTGTCACATGGAGCAAAAGAAAGAGTTTTACACCTACGACTTTTGGAAAGAATAAATATAAAAGTTAATCTAATATGACATAGTAATCAATCGTCATCGGAGTTTGACACATTATCAGAATCTTTACCATTGACTTCTCCCATTTTTGTTAATGCTTGAAACAGTCTTTGACAACCTACAAACGATTTGAACTTGTTATACCGACCGAATGCAAGACACTAAACGACACTAGCTGCATGTCTACAACATCCTAAATCCCATACATCTATCGTACATTGGCAAAAGTATGCTTCGATTGGATCACCAATAAATGAATATTGTAGTTAAACTTTATAAAGTAGAACTTATCGGATTACTGTAATACTGTCATTAGAGACCGATGATATATACGGACTTCCAAAATGCCATTGACATCACTTTTGCATACACATAGTCAATTTCACGGATTCTCATATGGCTATATATCGATCGATTCTTTTACACACGCGAGAAACTGAAATTTAAGGCATATCTGGTTCATGTTTACCTGATCAAGAATGATTAATAAAGTACTGAGAAAATAACTCATGGTGTTCTTTCTTTGTCAATAAATTACTCGAAAATGTGTTTCGCCATATGACGTCCTATAAACTACACAGATTTGAATATTTCTCTTTCTACAAATAAATGAATCGTTTTGTTGGAAAAAACCAACAAGTAAAAAAATGAATATATTCTCAAAAGAATCAACTCACATATGTTCTTTCAAACATACGACGAAAACATGTCAACACAAAATCTTCTTTTACTACCTGTGGAAATTGTTCATTTAATCTTTGATAATCTCGATGTACAAGATATTATTTATTCAATACGTCGTGTTTCCAAGCATTTCTATCATATTACAAATTCATATAATCGTTATCAATTAAACATGTGTTCACTGAAAGCATCGACTATCAAACTTCTTTCTCATCGAATCTGTCCGGAACAAATCATTTCGTTGATTGTAAATAAATATTACGATTTAAATCAAATCGATTTACCTCGATCAATATCAGGTACTCGTGGATCGATCTATGATATGTCTAAATTTATCAATCTGCAATCATTAACTCTTATCAATGTCAATGAAAACGATACACAGAAATTTTTCGAACATATTTCTCTTTGTCAAGTAAGAGTATGTTGTAACGTGAAATATATTTCATGTAATTTTCTCGTAGCATATAGTCAGATTAACTATCGAAGGATTTATTGTAACAGATCATACAATATTTCGTTTGAAGAACTTATTTAACACAAATCAAGTATCTTTTCAATATATTCGTTTCTATTTTCGATTTCTAAAGTCTTCTAGTCGATCAAATCACTTATTCTTCGTCAAGTGAAATTATCGAACGGTGAACGAAAACATCTAAAGAATCTTTTCGGAGTCGGTCAGGTAAGGCTGAAATTGTCCCCACTCCACATATCCTATCTGTTAGTTTAGGTATTAAAATCACTTAGTTTTGTTCCCGAACCGATTGAAGATATTGGATCAATCTTCCTGTCAAACGCTTTACAAGACAAACAAGTAACACTCACAACACTAAATCTACAAATGAATTCGATCAGAAATACCGGAACGAAATATTTATCAGACGCACTAAAAATCAACAAAGTAAATCGATTTGATTTCGTACATAAATGTTGTTTCGAAGCAATAATTATAGACAATCCGAGTACTAAATCTGCAAAAGAATGGGATAGAAAACGAAGGAGTATTTTATTTAGCTGATGCCTTACAAAACAATCAGGTTTTCCGTTTTTTCAACTTTCTGAATGTCACCTCTGCTCTATTTGACTAGACACTTGTTGTATTAGACCTCAGATACAACTTAATAGAAGATTCAGCAATTGATTATCTTTCATATACTTTAGCCGACAGTACTGTAAGTTTGACTAGTGACTTGCCGTTGATTTCGATGAATATTTCAACAGAAATTACGACGATTGGAACTTGATGGAAATTTGAATCGAAAAAGACTCCATATCGGACATCTCATTAGTATAAAATACGATCCGGTAACTATATTTTTCCGCAATAGTTTCATTTTTCTTTTTTTTCCATTTTAGCTACTCGCTACATTAGATCTCAGCAGATGTGAAATCGATGATGATAAAATTCAACAAGTCGCTCTTTTCTTGCGGACTAATCTCGTATGTTAGAATGTTTTGCTGTTTATCAAACAAAATTTCGTTCCTAGACATTAAAATGTCTCGATCTGAGCCACAATTTAATAACAAACTTCGGCGCACATCGATTAGGTGAAGCCTTGAGCAATAATAAAACTTTGGTTAAACTCAATCTGAAGCGAAATATCGGGCGAGATTGTGTTGCTGTTGCAGTTGCAATTAGTATCAGAAATAGTCAGGAATCTAATCTAAACCTTAGCGGTGAAGAAATTACAAATAGTGGAATGAAGTATATCGCCAACGAATTTTTTAATAATCAAGTAATTAGTCTTTAATTGAATAAGATTCATGTTTTCATATTTGGATTAGACACTGAAACATTTGGATTTAAGTTACAATGAAATTGGTGATCGAGGAATTCTATATTTAGCTTTGGTTCTGAGAAACAATCGAGTATTGCATTTCCAAAGCAATTTATTGATCACTTTTTGAAGTATTTTAGACATTGATGAAATTGAATCTATTTGGAAATTGCATTGGAGATAAAGGCATTGAATATTTAATTGAAAATTTGCAATTTAATACTGTAAGTATTTTCCATTCTTTTGATAATCAATTCTCTGTCTGAAAAAGACACTCTTGATATTAAATATCGGTGGAAATCCAATTGAAAATATGTCTTATCGATTCGCACTTCTCACCGCACCGGAATACGGTTGGAATCGTACCGGAACGGTCGGTGAAGAATACTTCCGTCGCGCATTTCAAAACAATTCAGTAAACATTCTCTTCTGTCAATCTCATCAACGAAATTGATTTCCTATTCAGACTAATGAAATTATCAAATTCGATCATAGTCATCTCAACGATAATGATATTTACCATCTTTCTATATTGTTACAAAGTACAAATGTCAAAATACTGGATTTGAGTTTTAATGAAATTACTGATCAAAGTGTGAAATATCTTGTCGATATTTTACGGAATAACCGAGTAATTCCGACCGGGCCGTTCTTCTTTAAAAAGTGTTGTATTGCTTTTTCCATAGAAATTAATCACGTTGGATTTACGATACAATCAGATCGGAGAACAAGGAGCAGAATATTTGTACGGAGTATTTCGAGAACATCCGTTGAACAAATTGCAACTCGATGGAAATCAAAATGATTTTGTTACGTTGGTTAGAATTGCCATTTCATTACGAAATGATCGAGTTTGTTTAGAAGATTAAGTTTCCGTCTAATTGACAGTTGGTATTTAGGTGCAAAACGCTCTGTTAATATCGAACATCAATTTATCCATCAGCAAAAGATCCGAAATGATTTTCAAGGAGATACAAAACAAACTGGTAAATCATTCTTGTCGTTTTCATTCATATGGAGATGAGTTTTTCCTGAATAGACACTCGTTCGAATTGATTTCAATGGAAATTATCTCGGCGACCGAGGAATTCAATATTTGACGAATGCTCTGCAAAATCATCAGGTTTATTTTCATTGATTTCTCGTTCATTTTTGTTTTTAATTACCATTTCAGAAATTAAACCATTTATCTTTGAACAACAATGAAATTGGTGTTCAAGGAATCCGATATTTAACAGATATGATTCAATATCAACGATTGACAAGTTTAGAACTTGTTGGAAATTATTTTGGAGATGAAGGAATGAGATATTTATCAAAAGTTTTATATAAACACACAGTTTGTTCTGTTTTTATTTGAAAATTTCGCACAATATGTTGTTCAATTAGACACTCATACATGTTAATCTTCGAGATAATCAAATAACAGACCAAGGAATCAAATATTTAGCTGAGGTTTTATCGACGAATCAAGTAGTTTTATTCGTTTGTTTTCCTTTTTGTATCTTTTCGTGATTAGGTCTTGAAAATGGTTGACCTTTGTTCGAATGATATAGGAAACGATGGAATGATCTGTTTAATCGATGTTTTGAATGCGAGACAGGTACAAATTACTTGTTGAGTTTTCTTTTCTTTGATTTGTTGGTTTTTACTTTAGTCTCCACCGATAATCTATGTTGAATTAAAGAAATTTTCTTCTGAAATTCGAAGTGCTTCCAAGGAACTACAAGACAATAAAGTAATTCTCAATTCTTCTTTTCATTTATCGATCTTCTTTCTTTGTATTTTAGATTCTAATCATCAAATACACAGTTAACATTGAATCTCGTCAACCTCTATCAGTTTCGATCTAAATATGACTCATCAATATTTGAATCAAGAAAAATAAATTTTGTAATCTGGAGAGCATGGATAAACATGCGCCATCTATACAATATTTTATTTTATTTATTCGATATTTTACGGATTGGCTATTGATTATAAAAGTCAATCATGCGATACAAAGATAAAGGAGTGTCAGTTTAGTCAAGAAAAATACTTTGAGATAGAGATGGAATCAAAGCCAATATCCGATAGTAAGAATACCAATCTTCACGAATTGATTGATCGTCATGCTGATTATGCTTTGTATTACTATAAACACGATTCTAGTGAAACAACAGCAAATAATGAGTTCATCAGTGAAATTGCTTGGATTATTTGCGTTAGTTTTTCACGTATTCCTCTTTATAAAGCACTAGGTTTCGATACGGCAGAATTTCACCCGCTCATGAAAAAATTCGTTTACAAATCAATTGATACTGAGACGCCACTCCTATATTACATTCGTTATGAACCAACTGATGAAAATCAAAGACAGTTATCACCTGACGATCCAAAGTACAAATATATGAACAAAGTAGTTGCTGTCAATCTACGAAGAGATCATTTTGATATCAATGGACCAATGCCACCTATAGAAAACAAAGTATTGAAGACAATTATCAAATTACTCGATGGGGCGCATAGCATTTATGACAAGTATTTAGAAGAGACAATAACAGACACAACCAAACTTGAGCATTGACGGAAGAATAGAAATCAAATTTTATACTTATCGACTGGCGGTGTGTTAGTTGAATTTCATAATCAAGGTTTATATTCATGGTTTCGTCCGTTAGTTATGCAACATATTCAATCTCGATGTCATTTCAAACGTTCGTATGGAATAAGTTTATCAGCAGCTTCAACGCATGTTTTGAAAAAAGATAATTACACATGTATTGGCAAAATCAATGTTAAAACATGCGAATTATTGGATCAAGGTGATTTAGATTTATTAAAACATATGATCGATGAAATTGATGAAATATCTGTTCTGGAAAAAATACACGCGGATAGTTGTGACTCATGAGAGACAGAAATTTTTTTTGCTGTTTTATTTGAAAAAAAGTAATTAGATGTATTATGGCAACAACATCGTAATCTAAAAGAAAAATTCGGTTCTTATATTTCGTAATTACTCGATTACACAATGTATAGAATACTCATCTTTGATGAAAATAAGACGCTGGTCATCAGATAAGCAGGCTACAATAAATCATTCCTACGTCATTGTTTGTTTTTCTTTCGGTAGATGCTGATAATACCAGTAAAGGAAAGAACGTTGTTACTTTTTCTTTGATTTCTTTCGAGCAGTATGTAGATCATATTTGTACACTATTTTTATCAGTGCGCTTTGTAAATTCAACTAATGCGGGACGTTTCGATCCGGCGCTTAATCGAAATCATAGCTTTGTGTTTGTGTCATCGTACTTCACTGGGTTATATCTCTACGTCCGTCGCAGGTATGACCGATCATTGATTGAGACACACGTTGGCAATTCGAAAATCCAAGTTTCCTGTTTTTCATCTATATTTTACACCCATTATAAACTCGATTATAAGCAAACAAATGAGAGCAGTGCATTGTTAAACGAAGTAACGTTGACTGAGTCATCAAATCGAGCGATTTTTAATTGTTGATGGCGGCTGTGACGACTCCATTGTGATCACATCAGTTCGAAGTGGCCAAGAAGCTACTTACTCTGATAAAGCCGATCTCATAAATCGAAAAACTTATGGATATTGAATTGCGGCCATGGATTCACGACCAAGAAGCACGTTCTCGTCTGTTGTCACAGCAACATCCCAAATGCCATCACTTACAAATTTCAAAGCAGCTGCATGTTTGGAAAGTAACGCAGTTGCTCTCTCGCGGAGACAGGTGGCAAATGTAGCCGGTTACACAACTCAACGAACATTATCTATCCATCATATAATGGATTTCACCACTATCAAAACTATTTCCGATGATCAAACGACTACATATGTGGACCAGGCTGGTCTCATCAATGGGTGATCAGTTGGCAAGTGCATTTTCTTCTGTTGTCTCATAGCAACATCTCAATTGACGGAACCCTCAAATTTCATAGCAACAACCAGCGACGAAAGCCGAACGATTCTTCTCACATGGACTATTGTGCCAAACGCCATTGGGTACAGAATTGAACGTGCACTACCTGCCAGTAATGCGATGAACTTTACCGTTATCCAAACTATTTCAAATGGGCAAACAACTACTTACGTGAACAGACATGGTCTTATAAATGAGAAAGCATACAGCTATAGAATTGCAAACTATCGAGAATGAAATGATAAGTACATTTTCAAAAAAATCTTCATTTCTCTCTTTAAGGACCAATTTTCGTAAACAGCAGTGGATTACCTTCGAATTGGGAACGATCAACTAATTCAAATCAAATTCGTTTGATTGTTTCAACCACTTCTTTCTGAATACCAAGCAATAGTTGATCAATTTAAGGCAACGTTTGGTTCGCATCCAAAACGAACGATGGTATAAACAATACAGAGCTCATGATGAAGATTTTCGAAGGCGCTTGAATAAAGATACAACGAAAACATTATATTACGGATGCCCGAAGAGCTCCGCCAATATGATTATAAATCAAGGGTTTAACCGAAATTTCGTCGGCATCAACGGTAAGTAAAAGTTGACAAAAGAAGCTTTTTTTGTATTGTTATTTGTATTTAGCGATCGCGTATGGCGTCGGTGTATATTTTGCGCTAAAGTGCTGATCGGTAACTAGTCTACTTTGGATAATTCGTCGATGAAAGTATGTCCAGATGGTTATGATTCCACCACAAATGGAAGCAACATTTTCGTGGCTTATCACGATGCACAATCATATGCTGAATATTTAATAACCTATAGGTAACACTCGCCTGTTCCCATTGATATGTATGTATTTAATTATATTCTTGAAACACGATTAAAATTGAGAATGAGAGTATCAGTATCTTTCGTAAAAAACACCTTTCTCGAATGATTCCCTATTCATTTACCGCAATACACAAAACTAATTCGTTTTATTCATTATCTATAATGTGATGGTAGAAAATAACATGTGTGCATGACTTAACATCAATTAACGAGAAAAAAAACGAAGTAAACACGCACGATAGTCATGTCTTAGCTCAGTGCACATAGAAAATTTGCTTTTTTTTTACCTGTCCAATAACGATATAAGAGATAGATCAAAAATTGAAATCATTTATCTCTAAAAAAAAGATTTTTTGCTAAAAAGTAAAAATGGATACAATATGTACTTCGTGTGGTATGCCGATTCTGCCAACGTTTACTGTTTACAAATGTCATCAATGTGTTAATCATTTTGTTTGTGAATCGTGTGAGAAAAAAGAACACAATCGAGCATGTATTCATTTTCATACGCTCCATAAAATCAATTCGTCACAAACGCAATCAATGGCTACTCCTAGTGCTACTAGCAGTATACCACCGCCGCCGACGTTTGACGAAGTACAGAAAACTCTAACTAAAGTAGGACGTATTGAAAAAGAAACATTTACATCTGTTTTTTTTTTGTTTCAGACATCTTCAAAACCGGCATCAATATTCAGCAGTGACGATTTCCTTTACAACTTCCTCAGTAATTGCTCTCATTGTCAGCGTATAGTCTCTATGAATAAGGAACCAAGTTTTCAATGTGAACAATGTCCACAAGGTTTCGGTGTCTGTGCTGAATGTAAGCCATTGATGGCTACACATCATCCTTCCGCACATGTATTTTCACAAAAGCCTCTCGATCATTGGGCAAGAGAAGCATACGGCTATTTTCACTTAGATGTCAAATGTGATAGCTGCTCTGCACGACATTTCAACGGAAACCGGCGCCAATGTGAAGAATGTCCAGTAACTTATGATCTTTGTGACAAATGTTTTGGAAAGAAGCATATAGAGCATCAGATGAAATATATACAAAATCCTCTGTTATATAATAATAATCGACGAGCGTTAGCTCGACGAACGATAGCTTTGGCTGAAAAGAGCAATGATGGCGATCTTAATTGGCGTGACTCATCGACTGGGTGGACGAAATCCGATGCTGAATTAGTTGATCAACAAGCAAAACAAGAGCAAGCGAATTATTACAATCGATTACAACAAATTCGCGATAACGACAAAGAATTTGCGAAACAACTGCTTTATGATACACAACGACGCATCCAGGACACATTTTCTGACGGTTGGAGTCGATTGGCGTCGAGTATGACATTTCATAGATGATCATTTCTAATCTATCATTCATATATAGAGGATGAGAGTGTGAATTTGTATCTGAATAAAAGAAAAGTTATAAAGTCAACGATAGATATTAACATATGTTTTACTTTTCTAGTTATATCAATATATTTATCAGTCATGATATGTGCTTCTTTTTCTTCTTCTTATTAGACAGTATTTAAAATGCTCAAAACAATTGATTATGAACGAATAAAACAAGGTCAATCACGCGATCCTATTCTTCGTTTTGAACGGATTAAACTTGAGGAAAAGTCTACACGAATTAATGCGTATAAATATGGTTCGGGAATTGCAGACTAGATCGTACGGTTCAGTATCAATTTATTAATGTCATACCTTTGTTGTTGTATTTGTAATAAAGTGACTGATGCATCTTCATCTTCTTCGTTGGTATTTTCCTTTGGTGACATTTTTTTTCTTGTGCTTTACACTAAAACACAAATGCCAATTACGATACTAGATGATGAGGATTCGTTACACAAAAGCCCTAACTTGCAGCTACGCACTAGATGCAGTTAGTGTACAGGCACGTACTATGCAAATTATTCATCAGAAGGCTTATACAGAAAAACGACTCAAAAGCAATTCTAGGTATCTTCGCCCTCACCAACTAAGGTGTGCTGCTTCTGAGCATATGAATACAAACTTTCTGACGGTTGCGATAGATGGGAGAGAGAAGAAATATGGAAGGCATGTGGGAGGCAGAGGACGAGAGACAGTACATTGGAAGCTTGAGATTATGATGGCTGTATTCGCCGCCATAAATTACCTACGAATTCCTCAGAAAAGTGTCATTTTATGTTATGAGTGTTAAAAAGTGTACTACGAACACTTATTTTGTATTTTTCTAAAAATCAGTTTTTCAGCGGAATCCTAAGATTGGGGCAGGGTAAACCACCCTTTAACCTTGTCGGACCGAGCTGAAATTTTTACCATAGATACTTGGGGATATCCTCCAGAGGTAGTTTTGATGGTTTTCCTATATTTTGGAAGGTAGATCTCAGTAGGTTTCCAGAGAACCAATTGGTATTTTTAGTACCAAATAAAAAGCAATGGAAATATTTTAAATCCTTAAACTAGCTCTGAGGAATATCAAAAGGTATCTGTGATACAATTTTCAGCTCGATGGGATTTGCCGTTTTGGAGTTCTAGAAACTGTCGAAAAATAGGGGATACCAAGGGACGAAAAGCTGATTTAAATCACTTGTAAATCAGGTTTAAACCAGATAAATCACTTCAAAATCAAATAGATCGCAAAAATCGTGTACACCAAGGATACGAGAAATGTTCCACCACTTAAATTTAAAAAGGCTTATTTGATAAGTGGACATAAATCAGAAGTTGAAAGGAAGGTGTACCATCCTCAAGCAAACATTCTATATAATCACACGGATCAAATTTTGTACGCATGGTGTCGAAGTAAAAGGTACCTTATGAATGAGTTCTGTAAACTTTTTATTCATACGATGCACTTCATTTTAATTACTAAAGTATTTTATTCTTGAATACGAGTACTGCGAAAAAGTAGCTCACCTCAATACCTCTACGGGTGACTCCATGCTTTTAAAATTCTTTTCTCTTTTACTAACTATATCTACCTGTTTGAAAGAGAGCACGATATTCAAAGTAAACCATATTTTCATCTTCGCCAGTTTTTTTCATATTCAAACACAGAAAGAATTCTACTGTCCTTTGAGTATACTACATTCTGTTCTGTTCTTACATGCAAAATAGACAATCTTTCTCTATAGATGACTTTAGAAAAATGTGTTCGTCATTCTTTAAATGCAATGTAATCGAAAGACGTTGACGTATTTATTCTAGATGATATATATTAAAACAATTTTGTGTCTGCTAGTACTGGTCCAAACAGAGATCAGTCTCTGTGATAGAGGATCTTCTTCTGTCCTTCGAAACACCAAAACTAAACTTAATTCACCTACTGGCCATGTTGGTGTCAATGTAACATGGACATTTGAAGTTGGTAATATCACAAGAATTCATATGGCTATCTATAAAATGCAGCCAGCTCAATGGGCCGCTATTGGTCTTAATCGTAATCAATCCATGGTTCGTTACCGCGGCTACATTAATTTTGAATGAATCTGTTTTTTTTTCTTGTCAGGCCCCAGCTCATGTGTTTGTTTGTAGACGACTCGCTAATGGTACTATTGATGTGAATAGATATATGAATCCTGGCATGCATCTTCATCCTGTTCCGGCTGGAATAGCGCAAGGTGGAGTGTTTACAGCAGAAAAAGCTACATTTGATGCAGGTGTAGTTATTTGTCAATTTACATTATCAAATTTTACTACTATGGAAATGACAAACTCGAACGATGTACCGATACTTTCACAATCGACACTCTATCATCCGTTAGTTGCTATTGGACCACTCAATGCTACAAGTAAGTAAAAATAAACGTTAAATATCGCGAGAGCTATATATATATGCAGATTACTGAGTTTTCTCTTCAATCAGAAGGCGAGGATTATGGTTGAATATTTTAATCGAAATAATTAATTTTATATTTCTAGATAGTATGAAAGAACATGGCATTGATTCCCACAAGGCTCTCCCTCAGCTTGTACAACTCAATCGTTCAGAAATCGTAACATATCATCTCGAATCATCAAAAGTTAACATTTCAAATTATTTTTAACTACTTCTTGTCATATCTATGCATTCTTTACTTTTACATTAACTTATATCACGTATATCCAAATATCGAGTTTTTTTATTCAATTAGTTATTCTTCCTCTCGCTATGTGCGGTCATCTTATCAATATAGAATATGATATGAAGTAACCTCTATATTTTCATTGAACAATGTCATATGTAGTAAAATTGCTTGATTTTATGTTTGCATTAACTTATCATTGTACGGCATAGGGTAGACGAAGACAAAATGCACTGTAAAAATAGAGTTTTTGAGGGTGAGGGTGTGGGTGAAAATTTTTATGATTGCAACTGATAGAGCTCATCGAGTTTGACCTGGAATCAGTGCTGGAATCGAGGTAGGTGATTGTGAGACGAATCCGCTCGGATGTTTCTAGAATTGTGAGGTTTTTGGCGGTGATGGAGAGACTTTTTGCGAAATTTTGTTTTTGGAACCGAAAGAGCTCATCAAATTCGAGACGATACCTCTCATTCATTAACGAGTAGTTCGTTGTTACAAACTGAATCTCATGATGATCAGAGTGTGAATGTGAATTTAGATAGAAATTCTGAAACTGAATTGTCATATGAATAAAAGGAAAGTTATAGAAAATGTAAGAATCAAATTATAAAATCAACGATAGAGACATGCTCAAATTTTCTGGTTGTATGGATTTATTTATCAGTCATGATGTTTGTTTCTTTTTTCTTAGTTCTGTACCGTAAGAACACCTTCTTATCAAACAGTATATAAAACAGCAAGCACAGGAGAAAAGTAAGACTTTATCAGTTTCCAGTTTATTGAGTCTTTGTGCTTGTATTACAACAATTACTATGCATATTGATCCTACGTGTACTGAACGCAGTACTTTGATAAATAATAGTTCGTTGAAATGATGGCAACATCGTCGGTTTAAGATTACTTGCATCTGTTTTCTGATGTTAACAATTTCAGTTTCTTTGCTATTAAAATTTTACCATAATAATCATGAGAGTCCCTTCGTTATCCCAACGATTAAGAAATCAGGATGGTCGCGTACTGGTGATCTACATCATGTACGATGTTTACACGCAGCAGTTCTTTTGAACAATCAAAAGGTGTTAGTCATTGGTGGTGCTGATAGTATTGGTGTGAAAGGTGTTAATCATGTCCTCAAAACAGCTGAATTATATGATCCAATGAATAAAACATGGAGTGTGACTAGTGCCATGAATAGTTCGCGAGTCGGTCATGCAATAGTCACATTGACTAATGGAACAGTCCTAATTATTTCTGGTAGTAATAATGATGATACTATCACTAGCGCTGAGCTATATCATCCGTCCACAGAAACTTGGACACTTACTGGTAGCGTACGATTTGGTCGTAATGGACATACAGCATCTTTACTGACAAATGGAAAAGTTTTGATTGCGGGTGGAACTGATGAAGATTATAATCAATTGAAAAGTGCTGAGATCTACGATCCATCTACCGGAGCTTGGACAACTACGGGTAGTATGACTTTTGGACGAGATGCACACCAAGCATGTGTCTTAGCTAATGGAAAAGTATTAGTTATGGGTGGTAATGGTATTCCTCCTGATGCCACGAATACTGCTGAACTTTACGATCCGTTGACAGGCACATGGACGTCTACTGGCAATATGAATACGGGCCGAGTTTTCCATTCAGCAACTGTATTATTCAATGGAAAGGTTTTAGTTACCGGTGGTATGGAAAGAAGCATTTTAGAAAGTGCTGAGTTGTATGATCCAGCGACAGGCAATTGGACAATGACTCGTAATATGTATTCCGGACGAACTGATCATAAAGCTGTTTTATTAAACGATGGAAAGGTCT
This sequence comes from Adineta ricciae, assembly GCA_905250025.1. Lineage (NCBI taxonomy): Eukaryota > Metazoa > Rotifera > Eurotatoria > Adinetida > Adinetidae > Adineta > Adineta ricciae. The sequence continues at coordinate 18,622 of CAJNOJ010000364.1, read as the reverse complement.
TATTGATTGGTGGATGGGGTAATAATGCATCTGCTCTTAGTAGTGCAGAATTATATGATCCATCAGAGCAAACTTGGACATTTGCTGGTGATATGAACTATACACGAGACTATCATACAGCAACATTATTAACAAGCGGACAAGTGTTAGTAGCGGGTGGGTCTTATCAGAATACTCATTTTCTGAAAACAGCTGAAATATACGATCCATCAACTGCACTTATGTAGTGACGGAAAACATGTGAATAAATGATGAAAAGTCTATAAGGAATGATATGATTATTTTCTTTCCTTTTTATGCTGTTTGTATGTGCTTGAAACAATAAATTTAAAAAATGCATATATATGAAGTATTTTGACGTAAAAAATGTTCTACTTTCATGAATAAAAATGATCGAACAACTTTTGATATATCTGTGTATTTCGCGTACATTTTCACCTATTAGAATGCATTTCCTATTATGAGAATAACACAACTTCAAATATCACCTGTCTATGTGAGATAAGAAAATAAACTATATTAAAATATACTACATAACTTTCGCAATGTATGCTGCATTTAGAATGACAAGATTTCAATTCATTTTCGTTTTTTTCATCAGTATTAGTTTCAAATGTGTTGCTCAACAGTGGATAAATACGGCTAATATGTTAAATGGACGTGTGGATCATGCCGCTATTGTTTTACAAGATGGAAGAGTATTAGTTACTGGTGGTCGTCAAAACAACATCCTTCGTGAAGCTGAAATATATGATCCTGACACAGAAAAATGGACATTTACAGGTTATATGATCAGTCCAAGAGCGTATCATAGGGCTAATCTATTAACAAATGGAAAAGTCTTAGTTTGTGGTGGAGTGAATCCTGGCCCATCAGGTACGAGTGAACTATATGATGTTAAAACTGGAAATTGGACGGATACTGGTCTAATGAATTATCCACGGTTTTTTCATACATCGACATTATTAAAAAATGGAAAAGTCTTGGCTGCCGGTGGTAGAATAGACATTGGTGATGATGTTAATACAGCTGAATTATATGATCCTGAAACAGGGAATTGGACAATGACTGGTGACATGAATCAAGCGCGAAGTGATCATACGGCATCGCTGTTACCGAACGGAAAAGTATTAGTGGCTGGTGGATCTTCTATCGATGATCTCGATAGTGCAGAATTATATGATCCTGAAACAAATGCATGGACGTCTGTTCGAGGCATGGAGTACGCAAGATCTGAACATGCAGCAGCAGTATTACCTAATGGAAAAGTATTAGTGGTGGGTGGTATGGGTCCTTCATATGTAAAGAGAGGTGAAATATATGATCCTGAAACTGATATTTGGACAGTAACGAATCCAATAAATGTTGTCCGAAGAGATCATACTGCATCAACATTACCCAGTGGAAATGTATTGATTACTGGTGGATATTATAATACAGAAGCTTTAAAAAGCGCTGAAGTTTATGATTTATCAACAGATACTTGGGTAACTCTTAATAGTATGAATTATGGTCGATTTCGACATCGAGCATCGGTACTATTAAATGGAACAATACTAATTACTGGAGGATTTAATGGTGGACCGTTGAAGACTGCAGAACTATATTCTATATCTTAAGAATCATAAATAAATTTTAATCACATTTATAAAAAAAAAACATCTATTCATTTAGTGATCGTATAAATCTACGAGATTTTGTTCAAAACATACCAATTGAAGCTTGTAGAATAAAACATTCAATTTATTGGCGTTCAATATTTTCCTTTACTGAACTTAATCATATCACTTAATGGCGATTTAAAAACGCAGCTGTGACATCTGTACGAATGAACTTTATTTAAAAGTTATTTTTTTCTCAATAGAATTAATATGTTATCTAGTGAAAAACGAACATTACAGAAATATTATGACAACGGCATCAAATAGAGGAGAGAAAAAAACAAATCAACTTCTGATAGAAATAAATACGTTGTTCTCACTTATGAAATGTCAATCTTTTGTTTAGCTATACAATTAATCTACATTCATTCAATGTACAGAGATTCAAAAACTGTTACATTTCGATTTGACACATCCTCGTGTCACGGAATATTAGATTTGAAGTGAATACTTAATAATTGATATAAAATAAACAACAGTTCATAGTATTGTCTTCATCCAATTGACGCGAAGATCTTAAGAGATAAAATCTTTTCATCACTTTTGACAAATAAGCAATAATTACACTAACCATGTTCTTTTGCGCTTGGATGTGTATATTACAATGCAACTCGCCATGAAAAAAACGACTCCGAGGGAAAACGTGTACGTATTGCAAAATATGAGAATAAAACATGACTAAGAGAAGAACGAAAGAAAAAATAACACTAAATATTGTCGTTGACTATGACGGAGAGAGAAAAAAAAGCACGGTATTGTGAGTAGAAGTATCGTTCGCAGTTTTGATACTGCGATGAGTGCAATGGCTTCTTCAGAAAGAAAACCCATATTTCGTTTAGCAACAATTAATGTTCATTCATTTAGTACACCAGACAAACATCAAAATAATATCGAAGAATTAGTATCGATTGTCGAAAAACTTAATCTTGATTTAATTTCTGTTCAAGAAATACAAAATAATAAAAAATGGGAGAAATTTTGTCAACTCCTTTCTTTTCCATATTTTATTTATGGATCAAGTGAGGGAGAATATTTTGGTAATGGTATTGCATCTCGCTATCCAATTCAATCGTCTTCAAATAAAAAGTCCACATTTTTCTGTCGAGCTGGAACAAGATCTTTATTCCAATGTTGTTTAGAGGGTGATCATTCATTTATTAAAGATCGAACATTTGCCGTGACGCACTTGGATCCTTATGATGAAGATGATCGATTAAAACAAATGATAGAATTTGATCCACATTCACAAAAAGTTGATATCTTAATGGGCGATATGAATGCATTGACTAGAGAAGATTATTCCGATGATTATTATCAAGATGCGATTGTTGGAAAAAGAAAATGCTCTGGATGGGAAAAACCTCGATTTGATTTAATCAAATTAATCACAGACGAATGGAATTATCAAGATGTTTTTAGATTAAAAAATCCTCAAATAAAAGATGAACAAGCCGCAACATGTCGATTTGGCACTCGGATTGATTATATCTATGTACATCCTCGAGTCACCGATCAATGGATTTTAAACGAATGCTCAATAATTGAGACAAAAGGAGCAACAGATCATAACATTGTTTTTGCTGAATTCAAACAAATAGAGAAATAAACTACTTATTCATCCTTTTCTTATATGTCGTATGAATGTTGTTTGATGGTACTGGTTTTCAAAAGATCATCAAGAATATTCACAACTTCAAATCGAATATTTACTTGATTCTTTTCAGCTTTTTCACGAGCAATCTGAATGGTCTTTGGAACCTGAAACAGAACTATTGGTAAAGAGAAAAAACAACGAAAGTAAATTTACCAAATTAAACCCTATGAAGTGAACATTATTTGCATGTTTGACAATATAGATCGCGTTGTCAGCAATACTGCAGCCGATGCCGAGCAGTTCACCATCGAAAAGACCTTTTTTAGCAAGACTCATGATTACTAGTTGTGGTCAATTCATTTCCCATGGACCATTACCAGTGTTTTTAATATAGGAATCTGAAACGAAGTATCATTTGCGACTTCCCTTCGAATAACAAAATATCACAAAGTACCAAAGGCAGAACACATCACAAAAAGCCGAACAAGCTACTATTTGCAATATCTCTGTAAGAGTGAAGCACTTTCATATAAAAAAAAACAGGACAAAATAACAAAAGAAACACGAATGAGGATAAAGGCGAAAGTAGAAATATAAATATGTATAAGTCAGGCTCGTCACAAATCGAAAGACTTTTCATGAATAATATTTACTAATAAATATACAAAATACAAATAAAAGCGCAATCGAAATCATTCTTCTTCTTCATCATTGTGCATGTCGATGCAATCTTCATAAAACCATGTAGTTGTTGTCGTTGAAATACCTAATTTAATCTGGCAAGTGTTACATAACCATCTAGAGCAATTATTCTCGACCCAATCGTAAAATTCATTCTGATGACAGCACTGTTGTCTGCGAAATCCTGCGATTTTCATCTGGTTTACTCTATGAATTATATGCCTCGTGAACTATCCTACGACAACTGTCACTAGAGAGAATTGAGAAATGAAGAAACCATTCTTCCTTAGCGTATCAAGCCATAGATTACCTTCGTAAATCATCCGAACGAAGAAGGTAAACATTCATAAGCACATCAAGTGTTTCAATCATAATTCATGAACGTCCATTTGTTTGTATTCGGTTTGCGATTGAATAATCACGTTCACATTCAACTGAGTTAAAAGGCGACATCAGATAAACTGACAATAAAACCAAAATATTTTTATATCTTTCGTGAAAAGAACTATCAATGGTTTCTTTCCATACGATGAAAGATTTTCAAAAATATTCTTCTCGAATTTTTCTGTGGATTGTTATATACGATCTGACCCAAAGAGATTTTTCTTGTTTTCCATTCCAGATGACATTGATTCATACCGAATCCAGTTAAATTTTGATATTTGATTCGTAGATAATCCAGTTCTTCTCCATCATAAATTGATTTAACAACTTCACCTGCATTTTGAGTCAGATAATCAGGTTCGAATAACACGATAAAACATTCCTGGATCGGCTCTTGTTTGTGTCTGTCAGATAGTCAGTTGTGTAATATTTTTTTCTTTTCACTCAGTATAGTAACAAAGGTGAAATAAGGCAAATCATCATTTTGTAAGATCTTTGTTAGTTCCCCTACGAACAGTGAGAGGTTATCGTGATGAAGAGATACTTTGCCTTACTCAAGACACATTCATGCAAATCGTAATGAAAATGTAGCATGAATAAAAACTCGTCGTTCAGAATCGAATTCAACAGCTCTATTCTGCATGGCAAGTTTGTTTCTCTTAAAACGCAATTTCATCAACTGTGCTCGAGTGATTTTGTTGGTTATCGTTGGATAAATACAACTGTTTTAAAATTAAATACAAGTTATTTTCTTTTTCAAGACTTTCGTCGTATCGGCAGTGCACAATTTCAAGCCCTTGCTGCTTTCTGTCGTTTATCCGAGTCAACCACTGAGCAGAGCATTTCTTTATTTGCTCACATTGAATAATTAAGTCCACAAGTCCTGTCAGAAAATGCTTTTCACATTCATATGAATTCGGCCATTGAACAATTGAAATTAAAGTCATCGAACACTTTTCAATCTCAAGTGAAATTAATCAATCAAATGATTATCAATAATGAGTTGAGATCTGCATTGCTAACCAACGCATATTTCCAGATTAACTTCGATAATTTAGAACAATATGTGCATATTTACACTCAAATAACTAACACTGCATGCTCTTGTCTGATAGCAGATTGTGACCATATAAGATTAGGTTTTTACGACAAATTTGGCACACTCTATGCATACAATCCAGCTGATGACATATGGATCATCCCAGGAATGTTATCTGGTTGTCTGCCGGTGTCTTCACTTCTTAGTTCAACACTCAAATGCTTTTATGGTCAAGATTGTGTCGATCAAATCATTTCATATTTTTCAACCAAAACAAAATTCTACGCAATGAAAGCAGATAAGAAAAGTGCTTATAAAATCGATTCGAATGTCCAAACAATGATTGAAAATTCCATGATCGAACATTTCCTATGATTCATATTATTCAGAATGTGCACCATTAGTTTGCACCTATGTAAAAACATCACGACGAGGTTTGACTTCCGCTATGAAACAATCCATTAGTTTATTACCTACTGTAACGTTAATACTCGGAATGATCATTCTCGTTATTATACGTTTTATCTTACGATTGAAAGATCGAACACCGCGACCACGAATCAGCAGTGAGTAGACAGAGAACAGATTTTGATAGAAATGACGATATGAATATTTATCTAGAGACCGTTTGAGACAATTCAAAGAAGACATTCGACGGAAAGGAATTGAACTGAATATGTTTCAAGAGGATCTCAATACTGATCGACAAATTCGTTATCAACGTTATACAACACGATTTTATCTGTTTCTATTGGCAAGTTCTATTGTTGGGTTAACTGTGTATAAATTCTTCGAATTATCAATCCAAATCAAAAGGATCACCTCTCCAGTTGAATCGGAATTCGTTGAACTGAAGAGTCAATCTTTCCGGTCATTCTCATGCTCATGTAGCTCAATATTGATCCCTTACTCTGAATTTCTCACCATTCAGCCGCAATATCATCAGCTATGTTCGATTACTATCAATGCTTTGTGAACAGACGGAGAAAATCATTATTGATTCGCTGGAAATCTTTCTTCGATCGAAATTGATTAGCTTACATCCGCTGTCGAAAGAATTCTTTCAAATTCAAATTAATTCTTTCGTCGAAGATTGAAAGTCAACAACCATCACGAATTTCAAAAGAACTATCCATTTAATCCAAGAAATTCTTGAAGGAAATCAATTTCTTAGTAATGATTACAATGCTCTTTTACAAATCGAACCAAATTCCCGAAAAGTCTCTGTCAATCTCCAATTTCAACGCCACTGCAATTGCATTACCTCACCATCCTGTTATTTTCAAACTGAAATCGTCAACGATGCTTTTACAAAACCGTACGTCGTTTCCAATTTCTTTTCAGGCTGTTATCCCTTTTCATCTCTATCCGTGTCGTCATTCGAATGCTTTTATAACATATCCTGTATGTTAACAGTCGATCGGTATATCAAATCTTTGATAGATTTCAATTTTTCAACTCTGGATTCTAGCCAAAATTTACATAATGAGAGAATTGAAAAAAATTATCGATCGATCAATGGTTGATCGATGGTCAGTAAATCAATCCTTTTCTTCGTATTATGAACAATGTGCCCCTGAATCGTGCACATATGAATACATTGATTAGGCCTACGACAGTTCCAGTTAAGTTCATAGAACTAGAACTTTTAAGCAGTTCTAATTCAAAAGAACTGTAATTCTTCGACGGTTCTAGTTCAAAAGAACTGTCATGGCAAATAAGTTCCTACTCAAAGAACTCGAAATGAACTTGTAGCTTGAAAACTCTCCTATTGTGATATTTATGTTCTTTATTCGATTCTTGATGCGCTTGATATTGAAGAGATATGCATAATCTAATAAGAATCTGCTAGATCGTCGACTTAAACGTTGTTCGATAGCCTCTCTATATCTGATTCTTTGCGATTACCAATATGGGACTCGTTTCCTTTGGTAGAATCACGTTTCAGTCGACGATCTAGCAGATTCTTGTTAGATCATGCATATCTCTTCAATATCAAGCGCATCAAGAATCGAATAAAGAACATAAATATCACAATAGGAGAGTTTTCAAGCTACAAGTTCATTTCGAGTTCTTTGAGTAGGAACTTATTTGCCATGACAGTTCTTTTGAACTAGAACCGTCGAAGAATTACAGTTCTTTTGAATTAGAACTGTCGTGCATTTCAAGTTCTTAGTTTCTAGTAAATATTGAACTTGAACTGTCGCAGGTCTAACATTGATAGAGAATCGTTTTTCAGTACAATTTCCATTATTCTCAGCATACTTGGTGGATTGTCATTCGTCCTAAAATTATTCATTCTGATTCGACTGGTAGTTATTGACAAAATTCGTTTGGTTTCTTTGGATCTAATCAGACAAATCTGTGTTGTCAATAATGAAAGCAGAATGATACATCGCTTGTATGTTATCTTAGTGATTCTTAATGTTTGCATATTTTCTGCGTTTTTCGCTTTTGTTCCTCGTATGATTAGTGTTGAACCTGCAAAACCTTCGTTGGAATTTATGAGAATTTAATGAAATAATTCGAAAACTCATTGGAATGTCCTTGTTTATATTTATCGATAAAATATAAAACATTTCTAGAAGTTACACCACGTTTTCATGAAATTTGTTTGAGTGATTGGATTTCTGATCGATGGATTGCCTATTTGTATGTACAAAGGCGTTCGTATTCGAATTCTTCACATGATTTCTATTATTCAGCTGTCGGATAATTCCAATTACTCTCAACACTTTGTACTTTATCGACACAAACAGTTCTTGATTCAATTTTTCAATTAGGGAGAACTGATTTGGTTGAACATAAACTCTTATCAGCGTATTTCTTAGATCAACGAATCCAAATAACGATTAATGATTTCAAATTAACAATCTCTCAATCATTCATCAATGCTCTCTCATTAATTCGACAAATAACTCATGCAAATGTGCTAATGAATGTTTATCTTACTAACTGGGCTTTCGATCGTCTGCCGAGAAATTTCAACAAGACGCTTGTACACATGATACCATTGATATACGATCGATGTAGTTGTTCATCGTCATCTAAATGTGTCATTTTATCTCGAGGAATGTTAACCGGTTGTTCTCCGATGGAGTCAATTCTTCAAACAACATTACAATGTTTTTACAATCAAACGTGCATTGATTCGACAGATCGATTCATGTTAAATCAAACAATTGAAGCAATTATAAACGATCTTATGATTGAAAAGTTGGCGTATAAAATAAATTATGTAAATTATTTTCATTCATGTTCACCATCAGTATGTATTGCTTCATACATGAAGAAAAATCATATTTTCGAAGGAGTAACAACATTCATTGGTCTATATATGTCGATTAGTTGTTATACTTATTGTTAAAACGACGTGTTTCCGAAATTCAAGAGTGAGTCCACAGTGAAAACACCTGATGATGATGATGAGAGAAACATATTCATGATTATTTTTATTTGAAATAAAAACAGCGTTAATTCGAAGAAGTGTTTGAACACGTAGTCGATGTTCTGTTAAGTTTCAGAATTCGACCTGTGAGAGTCATAGCAAATAGGTTTCCCATTTTATCAAATACCATTGCAAAGGGTCTAATTTCCCATCATCTTCACGAGTCTAATATTCCTTGAGAACCATCGCATTGAATTTTCCATCTGATATTACTAAAATGAACTTTTCACTCGTACTCAAAAGAATATTTCCAGTTTTATCCACAACCAACGATCATCCATAGACATTTGACAATGCACCATCAAAAATAATTGTTCCTTTCGTCTAATTATGATTGTATCTCATAACCCGGGTACCAATATAGAAGAAAAATATCTCCAATTGAAATGACGTGCAAATCTGTACATCGGAAATCAATATGATAGTCACTGTTTTCAAACATTACATTAGAATCATCATCCCGAGCGAACGTTCGAAAATTTCCGCTATGATATTACCTTGTAACTTCCACCTAACTGGCAAAAAAAAGCAATATTCCGATGCTAAACAAACATTTCATTATTAGAACAGAGAATAAAAAACTATCCATACCTGTTGAATTACGATTCAAACCTATTCCATCATCTGAATGTAAACGAACATAGATGCATTTGCAAGAGCGTGTCCATGTTTTCTTTCTCTGAGATCCCTATTCCCATTCTTGTTTTGCTAGACTCTGTTGGCAGTCATTTGCGGAATTCAATGTGCACCAGGTATGATCGAGCATTTTTGAATACGCATTTCGACATTTCATAAACAAAAGATTTTAACATATAAGAGCTGTATCGTAAAATGTGTGTGGAAAGATATTTATAGATTGACGCATCGAGTACAATAATGTAAACAACGACATAACAAAAAAAATCGAATTTTGTGTTTTTCAGTTATTGTAAACAAATGAGTGAAAACAGAATCCATTAATTCTCTACAAATAATGAAAAAAATCCCCATCCTGATTACGTAAACAAGCAAAAGGAAAATGATTTTTTCTTTCTCCCGTATGGCCTTGTGGCATAAGCGCCTTTTCATGACTAAATAATCATCTTTTTGTAATAAGTAATTTTTTCTTTCGACAAATATATACCGTTTGCTGAAATGATCTCATATGTTAAAAAAAAAGAAGCAGTCAAAGTTAGTGAATAGATAATACAGCATGTTTCATAAATTTCCACTTTCTTTTTGGTTCATTAAAAACTTTGTTTTGTTTCGTTTAGAAGACAAAAAGCAGCCATGTTGAGTTAAGTATGTCTATTGTAATGTAGAAAAGTAGATATTTGTAACTTATTGAAATACGAAACATCCCAAACTAATTAGATAATGATATCCATCACTACTAAAGTTTTCGCGGACATTTTCACATAGACATATATTTAGATACTACCTAGAGTTAAAGAGCTGCAGATTGAGTAGTTTTAACAACCTGTACTCCTGTTCTACTGTGCTTGAAATTAGGAAAAAAGTCTACACTTTCATATCAATTTTTTGTGCAAATTCATGTGCTCTATTTCAAACTAAAAAGTAAATAAATCAATAAAAACAGTATCTGATTTTAATCAATTATTTCGTTCTAAGATAATATTTAATTTTATGAAACCTATCATCTGAGTCGTTCTCAACATCTCCCATAAATTCCCCCATAACATCATTTTTCAAAACCAAATTAGTTTTCTTTTTTTCTATTTAAGAATCTGATAAAGATTGTGAGTCATGAAGATCGTTTTACATACTGTTACAGATATAGATTTACTATGAAAAGTTCAGCAAAGAGTTCATCTAATTATCAAAAGTTAGCATTGATTATTGGTAATGGAAATTACCGTCGATCGAAAAATCAACTAAGTCAATCGATCATCAATGCTGTGGAGCTGTCAACTATTCTCAAAAGAATGAATTTTAATATTACACTATACATTGATGTACGTACGAGCGAAGAACTATCTGAAAATGTTAAAAAATTCGCTCACAACATCAAAGATAATGACTTAGTTGTGTTCTACTATTCTGGTCATGCCAATCAAGTGAACAACCAAAATTATTTAATACCTATTTATGATGATAGAATAGGTACTGATACAGATGTACTGGACTTGGCTTGTAGCTTTGACAGCATATTCGATCGTCTAGTAGAGAAAACTTCATCGCATATAACTGTATGTATTTTAGACTGTTGTAAACCGTTTTGGCGAATTGGCAAATCAGAATCACATGGTATATAATATCGTTAATGATTTTGTAAGAGAATCTTTCGTTCTGTTTAGGTGTAGATGGAGGTAGAGGTCTACATGAAATTCAACCAATTGAAAGAGCATTGATTCAGTTATCCTGCGCTGCTAATAAAACATCTCGTGATGATTTGTTTAGTAAAAAATTACTAAAACATGTCGCTAAAGAAAATATCGATGTTCGAGATCTTTTCCAACTCATAACGAACGATGTGTTAACACAAAGCAATCAAATGCAGGAGCCGTTAACTATAAATGGAATAAGACAACATGAACCAGTCTACCTCAACAAAGTGATGATAAACACAAATAGTAGTGTTAGTAAGTCTGATTCTTTGTTCCATTGACTTTAGACAAGGTGATACGCATGAAAAAATATTATGGCACATTTTCCGTGTACTCGTGTGTCATCATGCGGCGCATTTTGAGGATATACAGAAGTCGTTAGTTCGCGCCTAGTTTCGGAGGTAATGATTAGAACTTAAGCAAAGATTTGAAATGTTCCACTGTCCGAACATACTAGGCTAGTTCGTTCTCTCTACTACACAGTTGAGGATTAAGTCAGTCCCAATGACGAATGTTACTTGTATATTCAATAGTTGCAAAAAGTAGGTTATATCATTTTATAAATATCAGTATAATATTTAAAAAACAAGACAAATCTGCTTCAGCAGATTGTAAATCGCACTATTTTACCCACATATCAATCGTATTTTTAAATACAGCTATCTACAGCATTAATTCAATTTCGGATTCACGTTAGGCTCAATCAATCTGTTTAACTTATAAAACAACTTCGTCTTGTAGGAATACCCAATATTGCGTACAATTCGAAATGGAAATATACCGCTCTTCTTATTGCCGGTGGTAAGAACTATAAATCTACAACGAATGAACTTTATTGTCCTCGAGGTCTTTGTATGAGTCGCGATAATCAAGCTATCGTCATTGCTGATACTTTGAATCATCGTATTATGCTAATAAACCGAAGGACAAAAAGTTTGCAAATATTAGTTGATAAAAATCGAAATGGATATAGATATGATTCATTGTCTGAACCTTCAAATGTAATTTGTGACACGGAATCAAAACAGCTTATTATTTCTGATTATAAGAATCGACGAGTATTACGATGGTCTCCTAGAAACAGTGCTGAATTACAGATAATCAAAGACAATATCGAATGTCGTGGATTGGCTATGGATAACGAAGGATCACTTTACATTTCAGATACAAAAAGACATGAGGTGAGACGATATCACAATAGTGATAGAGAAGGAACTGTAGTTGCCGGTGGCAATGGACAAGGTAGTGATCTCAATCAACTCAATCATCCCACGTACATTTTTGTTGATCGAGATCAATCTGTGTATGTATCAGATTCTTGGAATGATCGTGTAATGAAATGGGAGAAAGATATGGAAGACGGTATTGTCGTAGCTGGCAACACTGACATCGGAAATAATCTCACACAATTGAATTGTCCAGCAGGAATAGTCGTCGATCAGCTCGGTACAGTCTATGTAGCCGACCATTGGAATAATCGAGTGATGCGATGGTACAATGGCGCGTCACATGGGGATGTTATTGTTGGTAATTCACACGGTTTGGGTAACACTGTAAAACTATTGAATGGTCCAGAAGGCTTGGCATTCGATGGTGATGGTAATCTTCTTATAGCAGACTCTTATAATCATCGAGTCCTACAATTTGATATTCGAATGACTTAATATTATTTGTTTGCTTTCTTTTTTTGTCTCTAGTTTAATTTAAAAGAAAGTATACATACACTTCTTTAATAAATTCATTACAGTAGAATTCCGCTGATTGAACACCCCTCCTTAATGAGCAACCTGTTATACGCAACACTCTCCGGTTCCTCCGAGCGATTTTTGCTGTTTTCCATTTGAAGAAGAGAATAAGACTGCTGCAAGTATCATCATGGTGAGTATCTTTTTTCTCTTCTCCTGATAATTATACTTATATTTCTTAGGCGTTAGGCAAAGCATTAGGACGATTCAACGTCAATGTTTTACCGCTTCTTAAATTTGTTACGGATCGTGGTTCGAACGTCATAAAAAGCAATGAAGAACTATTCTTCATATTTCTGTTTGCTCATCGGCTGAACAATATATTGATGTTATGTTTCCATCAGAATGAGTCAGTTAAAAGTAAAAAAAAAACAATTATTCAGAGTTAACAGATGAAAATGCAACCGACTCAGGAGATCTTCTTGGTTGTAATGCATTGCATAACGAGATTGATGAGACTGATTTTGTCGACACGTCAAAAACAAAAGTTCAAGATCTACCTCATTCTGCTTGAGAAGTGTTGAAAGTTCTCAACAGTTGCAAAGATCTCGTAAAATATGTCAAACTGGTAAGTTTATCAATGAAGATATGTCAATTTATAGTTTCTCGTGTTCATATTCTAGAATGGATTCAACAAAGATATTCAATCTGCTGGCGGTTTTAGCCTGTGTCAATCAAGTAAAATCCGCTGGTTTTCAATAATGAAATTATTAGAATGAATTGATCGTTCTTTCAAAGAAACCAAAAAGATTTTGCTGAAGAAGAAGAAATCATTTGTAACCGACCGATCGATTATTAAGCGCCTTGTATATTTATTAGGTCCATTCGAGCACAGTATAACCATTGTGCAAAAAGGAAATGAACCACCACTGTACCTAGTTCTTATTTGTGTTATGACTTTACGTTAAATATTAAGTTCATTTGAAGACTTGACCGTTTTTAACAAAGAAAACGACGACCCTGACAATATGTCAGCAAAAAGAAAAGAAAGTGATGATGATCAAGATGATATCGAAGTCGGAGAGTCAGATGGTAAGCCTAATAATTTTATCTGATGCAGCATATCATATGAACAGTCATAACATAATAGAAGCAAGACTGTTTCTTTGGTTTCAGGGGTTCAATTCTTTCGACTTCGTTTACTTGAATTATTGAAATGAACCACCGCCAAAGAGATAAATAGATTTGATCAAGAATATGAAAGCGGAAACCACAGCGACGAATACAACGAACCTGACGATAAGGAAGAAATCGACAAATATTTGTCAATGCATATGGGCCCCGAGCTGATCGTCGACAATCCTTTACTTTTCTGGAACTGAAATCAGAAGAATCTGCCACTATTATCGAAACTTGCACGAAGAATTCATTGTATTCCTGCGACGACATCCGCAGTTGAGCGGGAATTCAACGGAGGTGGACGCATTATGAGTGAACTCAGAGCTTCAATCAATTCAGAAAATCTGAACAGCATACTTTTCGTTAGAACGGCCACGCGATGAACAGCATTTAAACTTATATAGTTCTTTCTGACGGAGGATACTTGTCAAGTATTAAATTTTTGTGATACAAGTTCTTTGGGTATGTTAATATTAGTTAAATACATCTAGATGCTAAAATTAATGATATTGACTTAAGAGTAAAGTGAAAAGTGAGACGAGATGAGACTGGACGGCTTTTTGGTCGTCCCGCGGAGTTCTGATAGCTCATATGATCAAGCGGTTTAAAAATGCTTATTCTATTCTATAATCACAAAATTTGATGCCGTCGGTTTTTATTTCATTGTTACAGATTTCCTCTCATTGAATATCTGTTTAACTTATAAGTATATACTTCATCGAAAAATGCCGTGTATCTTATTAAGCTTTGACCGATGCATACAAACTATGCGATTGTTTATATGTTAACCTTTAATCTGAGTGATCATTTCTCATTTCTGATTAGAGTTTAAACGATCAGCGAAGTAAACATCTGATTGCTGCTTAGAATTTCAACTATTAGGGAAAAAAATTACTGATTTCTTTGATCTTCTAGTTTACTTCTAAAAATTTGACTCCGAATAATAATGTATAGAGAAATCCAAATCCTTGCATCTCAACTCATCATGTTGTGGAAATTATGAAAAGAAATTTAAATTTACGAGTTTTACATAGGGTCGTCAAAAAGTTTTGGCAACACGTGCGCAAAATTTTAGCTGAACGGTTTCTATTCTTTGCGCCGGTTTGTTTTAATAGTGACATCTGTTGTGCATTAAATTACCAATAAAAAGTTTTTCTCGTGCTCGTTGTAATTAATCTATAATTAACTTTTCGAACAGCTCTGTTTTTCAATGGATAAACTGTGTATTCGATCATACATAAAAACTCGCCTTTTATTAGGCTTAAATGCAATTCAAATCTATGAGAATTAGTTACT
>CAJNOJ010000363.1:47725-91932 GCA_905250025.1 Adineta ricciae | reverse complement strand
GCAACCCCGTCGCCCCAGGCACAGCGACAACGACTATACAGATAATATCCTAAACATACGCATCGATATTATTAACACTGTTTTCGCAAATTAAATTATAAAATTGTTATCTTCCTATTCGAGCCATGAAAGGAACAACAGCCAAAGGAAAGAAGAACGAAGAAAAAGTGGCCTTCGTAGGACTCAAACCCACACCTTCTGCTATCCGGGCAGATGTCCTAAGCCAATTAAACTAGAAGGATCGTCTTGAACTCTAGTTTAACGTTGTGTGAACCACACAAACGCTAACAAAAACAAAACTTTTTAACTGGCTTCTCTTGATAATGATATGAATGGAATATTAGCACTTTGTGAGGGAGAATAAAAAGAAACGTAGTTATTCCGTTTAAAAGTTAATCAATAATAAAAAGTATAACGGAGGTAACCATAGCAACGGCTAGCCGTGAGTGACCGACCGGAGCAGAGCAGGGCAATTCAACTCAATTCCTTTCAACTCTAAATTGAATTGAGTTGAGTTGCCCAGCTCTGGACCGGAGAGAGATCCACGAACGCTTAGACATTTATTTTCGAAGTTATATGAATGATTAGATTTACTAGAGCCTCAGGCAGTGTCAATGCTTTTTCGCAGGAACAGAACTAATGTCTCTTCGAAATTCGAGAATAATCTGTACGCGTTAACAGACTCTTAAGTTGAAGAGAACAATAAAACACGTGTTGTAGATCGTACATTTAAGTTGAGTTTCAATAAATTCGGTTACATGTCGACTCAGTTTAAACGAGGTACTTTAAATGTGAAAGTATAGTGAAATTGATTATATACCAACAGCTGGCCGTGAGTGGCTGACGGACGACTGGGATTCAGTTTGACAAGATTTTAGAAAGCAAACTGAGTGTAAGGAAAAGCCTGAGATCAACTATCGAACGATTGGATCATTTAAATGAAATGGTTTTGATGTCCTTCTCTTGAAGAAGGATAACGAATCTGATGATATCCTTTCAGTAGCGGATCAGCAGCTACTGCGTCACATTACTAGTATCACAGACAGATAAAGAAGATAAGTGAATGCTTTCTATGATATGCTACACTAGTCTTCACTAGAGCATACATTGAGTGGTGTAGTATAATCTGCGACCGTATATGTAAAACACTAGAATAAAACTAGTTGGGGACCGTGCAGATCTGAGATGGGCGTTTGAGGATCAAACACTTGCCTAAATTTCAAATGCATACTTGCAGCCTATTCAGTAACAAAATACTTCTATTTCTTGTGTCATATCTACTTCTAATGTGTAGTTGTTAGCTTTACCGAGCATCAAAACACGCTTACTCAGAAAATAAACTTATGATTTTCGTTTGAAAATGAAATTCAGATGAATGGTATAATACATATATTATCTAACGCTTTTTTAACCTATTTCGACATCGGTTGAACGAGACGCATAACAAAGTATTATTTTCCGTTGAATCTAGTGAATGTTTTTGAAATCTCCAACATAATGGATATAATGAAGAGTTTCTAGATTTTCTGTCATGTTCACTATTAGGGAGGTCTGTGCGAATATTAGTACATTTTGTGCTCTGATTTCTTCTATTAATAAAGGTATCCTCGGCCATCTTTAGCTCCTACATTCAATATGGCATAACTAAGACAGTATAGCTTATACTGACATGTATTGTCATGTACTATCCCTTCTCTATGTCCCAAAAACCTAACATCGGCTCGCTTGTACTCTCATGTATTGTAATGTATTGTAATGTACTGTCATGTACTGACCCTGCTTTGACTGTGGAAAATATGGAATCGGTTATTTGTTACTGATATGTAGTGAGAGCCAGACCACATTTGTCTGCAGTTAAGATCTTGGGTGTGGAAACAGAAGATTCGAAGCAACAAACAGTATCTATATTGAATATATAACTTTCTATGATCGAATTGATATGCACTATTTACTTTCGAGAGCAAGCATTATGCTAATCAGAAAGTTGACCTCAGAGTTCAAGGCTTCTGGTAATTCGAATACGGCTCTGAATTTTCACCGAAGTTATTGCGAACTGTCAGCCGAATTTTTTTCTCTGGAACAAGGTCATTAGAGTCAAAACTACGGCATACAAGAAAAAGCGAAAGTATCTTAATGTTGCCTGAGAGTCCATCATCAACGGTATTCGCATGAAGGAACGAGCAAGGTGGAGAAACGTGGGTGCTTAAGGTGCTTATTTCAAATCCTCTAGTTGTTCCAAGCGTCTCGATGTGATATGCTATGCGAAGAAAGATCAGAAAGACATACTTTTGAGGTTTTCTCTGACACAGCGTAGTGCAAACAGTTAGGAGACGAAGCAACTATATCTAGCTGAGCAGTAATCGATTTCAGATGATTTACACACAAAGTTAGGTCAATACATGCCAGTACAAGCCAACCGATTCTAGGTTTTTGGAACATAAAGTACAGTCAGTACAGTAGAGTGAATTTTACCAAAAATTTATGAGATACAGTATTGAGAGATCAAAATATTTCCTAATAAATTCAGAGTACAAATTGTATTTGAATTTGCATATCTCTGCTATAAGGTTGTCAAAAAAGTTCGTGCAACTACTGTTTTGCTCAAGCGCGAAACATATGGTTTCTTCCGTTGAATAGAGCGTCCATTTCAGGATGATATACCAGTGTTGACTTAACTACCTCATTGCCTTTTTGAAGAAAAAAAGATGTTTTAACAAAAAATGTACCATTTTCAAATATGGTGCTGATGCCAATACTTTACTATCTATGCATATCATTACTTAGATAGGATCGGAAAGTGAGAATTATAGGATAGGTACAATTTCGTATGGCGCACAATCTGTAATGATCAGAATGGAAATTTGTTAGTTTCAAATTTTCGAGTCTGCCAGAAGAAGTGTCGAAGGTGTTCCGGAGATCGTCTAAACAACCTTCTACATTTGATAATAGAAATTCGAAATTCCGACACGATCTGTAGGAACAGTAGCGAACAATCTATGTGTGGATGAGTTTTTGGAGCGATCGCGGCAGATTTCGGAGCGGTGTGCAGAGATTTTGGAAACAAATGCGCATTTGATTTTGAAGATTTCAAGACTTCGTAGCGCATCGTAGTAAAGCTGGGATTTTTTATTCTTAACTCACTGCAAATTCAAATAAAAATAGCGCACCTTATAGCCTTGGATCAGCTCTACAACAGTATAAATGCAATTTCTGAAACATACAGCTCGTTGATAATTCACTTCGGAGTATGACATCTGGTACATGAACCTATCCAATCCTTAAAGCATCCTTTTTTTCCTCGAAGAAGGCAATGAAGTAGTTAGGTCAACGCTGATATACCATTCTCAAAATGGAAGCTCTATTCAACGGAAGAAACAATGTTTCGCGCTTGCAGCAAAATAAGAGTTGCACGAAGTTTTTAAACAACCTAATATCTCCTTTGTGACGGCCAAATTTGAAGTCCGTAACATTCTTTTCTACAATTCTCGTTAGAATGAATTTACCTGAAAGTGCTAAAATACGTAACACTACCATACTATCATCCATTGTAGGTGAACCTTTTCCCACAAAGCTATTGAATATCTTCAAGAGACTACATAGCTCACTCTGTACCATTTGGAATTCGTACGGTCCAGCCGAAACAACTATTGCTTGTACATGGCATGCTGTTAATCTTATCGAAGACTACAAAAGTGTTCCGATTGGCCTACCTCTTCCCGGATATCGATGTTTGATCTTAGACGAATTCCATCAACCAGCTGCCATTAATGAAGAAGGAGAATTAATTGTTGGCGGCACTGGTGTTTTTCTTGGATATCTTCATCGTGATGATTTAACTTCGAAAGCNTTATATCTATATCAATTATTCTTTCTGGTAAACGAATGTGACGATCCTAAGCTGGATTTCATGTAGTTTCCATTGGATTTCAACGACGATCGTTTTTCCTAGTCCGCTGAGGGGGCCCCAGAGTAGGATGCTGACCGAGAAGGAAAGTTACAGCGACAACATCAAATATATACTGGTTCACTTAGTTTTTAGCGCTGATTCCAAATGTGAGGTGTATTTTAAGAAAAGTACCATTTTTTTGGTGAAATTTAGTAAAAAAATGGCGATCACAACTATGGAAAACAGGCTTTGAAACAACATACGACTGGATTTTAATGCATAGAACAACTTTTTCAAAAGAGGAAACTAGATAATTTTGTAGGTCTCAATGAGTTGCATCGATCTATATAGTTTCCAGAGTGGACCTGCATCATTTTCTCCTAACGATAGGATCGACGCAGGGTGAAAAGCATGCATTTACCAGCTAAGAAACTAAGCGATACCTATGGATATTGATCTTTAATGAGTGCTTAATCCGTTCATTTTGAATTCAATGGGTTGAGTTAGACGGGTTTCAGTGAATTCGGGATAGTTTTGAGGGGGGGGGGGGGGGGTTTCAGCTGTTAAGCACCCCCTCCTTTATAGGTCCTTTCTCAGGAAGTTGTTCGTACTTATCTTGAGTATTGGTCTAACTACTGTGCTATACATCACGGTAGATTGTAAAACGACTTGTATACTATTTGTACTATCTATCTTCTTACATAAGCAAAATAATATTGTAACAAATTGTAATGGTTATTCTTCAAGACAATTACTCTCTTATGATCGAAGAATACTGAACTACTATGAATAATATCTTCAATTTAGCGTTGATAAAAATAAGAAAAAGCACCATGTAGACGTTAATAATCATGATCTCATATCATATTATTGTTAAACACCTATCAGGAATCAATTCTGTAACGGTCGTCGACTTGTACCGGCTATTGATAACACTCCCACGGGTTTCTTTTGACCACTCTTTCTGTAAGACCAGTATTTATTTGACTACTTTTCGTTTAAAAAGGTTTGGACAAGTTCATGAGAAACGTTCCAAGTTTACCGCGATTATTCAGAATCATGATTGAGCCTGATTGATATGGAGTATGGATTTGAATTGTGCACCTCATCATCGCCAACGCCCATACATACCTAAATTCTAAATTAGGTCGCAAACTATCATGTATGCCCTCAGATTTGCTAACTGTTCATAATTGTAACTAGCCGATCTTCCGAATATATCAGAAGATAGAGCAAGTGACGCTCTATAGGACCCATTATAGCACCATTCATTCGAATCCGGTAGTAACCCGCTTTGGGAGCAAACTTAATGAAGGTTTGCATCGTAACAAGGTTCAGCTATCAAGATTAAGCTTCCCGCTCCCTTCCCCCGCCCCACTCAAAAGTCAAACTTGGCTCAGGAAACTTCAAATAAGCTGAAACTTGTAGCATACGCTAGGGCTTGAGTGCGGAGCCAGTGGTAAAAATTTCAGGTCGATATCTCTTTGTTTTCCAGATATATGAAACAAACAGGAATATAAAATCGGTCATTTTGATTCCAAGATTTCTTGGTTCCAAGGCGTGATACTTTTCCCCCTTCTTTTTGTTGGAAAGAGCATCTCAGAATACAGGGCACTTCGGAGTCCTTTTTAAAATCTTTGCTTTTTCAATGAAAAAAGGCATCAGAAGTTCAATAACCTAGTAAACGGGTGTCCAACAGGTGAATGCTTGAATAGAAAACAAACGTTGATTTCAAAAAAAGAACTTTGTATCGCCCTGCATCTTGACATGCTCTATCCAACAAAAAAACAGAAAAGTATACCATGGATCTATACCGAGCAATCTTGCAAAGACAATAAGAAAACGCAAGCTGAAAAAAGCGAAAACGATTTTGGATTTTCCACTAAAGAACATGGTTTTTCAATAGAAATTCTGAAATCTTTTCGCAGAAGATGGCTCTTTTTTGGGGATCCTTTAAGCATTTCATTTACATATGGTTCAGTAGAATGGAACTCGGCCTTTCAGAATATATATGTATGTAGGGACGTGAGTTTCGGCTGAATAATGGGCATTAAATACAGAGAAAACTATAAACAAGCGCCTAAATTAAATACTTTTTCGACGTTTCTCGACCAAACTAGATGCAAACCTAGAATGATTTTATACAGAGTAATCAGCTCGTTCACAACGGCAAATCCTAAATATTAGAATAATTTTCGAGAAGCTTGTTTAAAGGATCATACGCTTCCCGTTAATGCGCCCTTATTTCTTTAGTCCCATTATTTGTGTGCTGCCGTGGGATGCGTAGCCACCACCGTCGCACCTCTGCGCCACCATCACACATCTTTTAGAAAAACACCTATATTATTTCTCTCGGTTCCATACAACAACCCTTAGGCACCATTACTGGTGATACAATTGTACGCCAAACAACTATATACCACAAACTCTTTTCGTACACAGGACCCGCATCCTACACTCAAACACGTCTATGGCTTACAGAGTGCACAAAATCAGCTATCGGCAATTCACAAGTACCTATCTATAACATGTCATTTGTTTATCGTTTGCACCAACAGCACACTCTTTCGAGACAAAAACTTTCTCTTGCACTTCAACTCATGATTCAAAAGCATCCATCACTTCATACAGCACTCTTCTTCCACTCTGAAAAACAGCAACTTATGCAACATATCACTGCGCTCGATGATCGAAACAACCAAATGCACTTCCCATTCATCGTAAGTTCTTATGAAAACGATCAACAACTGCTAGAGGTCATCGTCAGCGCAAACAATAATCCGCAATTATTCGATTTAGCTCGAGGTCTTGTTTTTCGATGCCACCTTATTTGTTATCAACATACTCCAGCTGACAATGACGAGCTCCTGTCAGACAAAGATCTTCTCATTTTCCATTTTCATAAAGCTTTCTTTGATTTGCAATCGTTGGATATCTTTTTACATGATCTCAACCAAGCATATGCTGAAAGTCAATCATATTTGCGTGATGAAAACCATGAAACTACTTTTCGTTATCTTGATTGTAAGTATCATTCTGTTATTCTCTTATTTATTTCTCTCGTTGCTCCTTGTATAGATGCTGTCATTGAGCAGCAAATGCCAATGAGTGGCGCAAGATTCTTTTGGCTTGATTCGCTTCATAATTGTCAACTGGATCAACCTCTGGCATTACCTTATGATCGATATCGCCTTTCCAATCAGCAGCGAACGGATCATGCAATATCTTTCACTTTCGACTTTGATCCATATCTTGCGCATGAGATTTGCACCTATGCTTCAGGGGAAAATATTCCACTCGAACACCTCATTCTTTCGCTCTATTTCCTCTTTCTCTTGAAAATCACCAATAGACAAAATGAGCTCTGCATTGCCATTGATACACATGGTCGATATCGACCTGAACTCAACTCAATCATTGGATTGTTTGGCAATATTATTCCTCTTCGATGTCAACTTCATGCTCATTGGTCATTCATTCAACTCGCTCATCATGTGTATAAGACGGCAATGGATTCAATTAAGTATTCATATTATCCACTTCAGCACATTCTCAAGCAACATTCTCATATATCACATTTTGCATTTCTTCATACATCATTCGAATTTCTGAATTGTTCTGTCAAAAATAAGCACGGAAGTGAGATCATAGTCGGCGATAGCCGACTTTCACTCATGCCTTTATCAACTCATACAAAAGAAAATGAAACAATAAATGAATTGGATTTCATTGGCAGTTTTATACATAATCCAATGACAAATAAATTGTCATGCACAATCAATGCATCGCTTGACTTATTCACTCATGAAACGATTCAAATGATAACACAACGATTTCACTTCATGCTGAGTAATTTATTTTCATCAGATGATGCTCATCGGCTCGACATACCCGTCTGTGAGTTACCATTAGCGATGCCTTATGAACAGCTTATTCTTCAATCATTGGAAAACACACAAATCTTGCCGTCTTCTACTCTCACTCAGCTTTGTATTCATCAGATATTTGCCAACCAAGTGATGAAGCATCCGCAAAAAATAGCAGTTGAACTAGATGAACAGTCGTTGACATACACTGAATTGTTACATTCTGCTCAAGTCGCATCATTACATCTGACTAATCATAAATCAGTTGTTGTAGGTGATATTGTTTGTCAATGTGTCGAACGAAGTATCACAATGGTAAGCATATCAAATAAATAATTAAAGAAATGTATGCGTAAACTGGAACTATTTCGTCAATTGCAGGTAATCGGTTTAATAGCACTAGAGATGGTGGGTGTTGCTTACTGCCCCTTGTCGCCTCGAGATCCTCCTCGTCGCCTACAATCCCTTGCAAAACAAACAGCAAGTCGCATTGTTCTTGTTCATTGGTTGACGAAGGACAACTTTGATAAGAACACTGCTTTATTAGATATTGAGACACTCTTACTAGGCAATGCTCACGTTGAAAATCACGAGAATTTTGATTCATTATCGGAAATAGGTGTCAAGCCAGACGATATAGCTTATGTTATCTTTACAAGTGGATCAACAGGAATACCAAAAGCAGTTCGTTGTCATTGTCTCTATGTAAATATAAATCTCTAGTATCTTCTTTCTAGGCCAAAGTTTCTCAAAAGAATTTTATCGAGTGTATAAAATCATTAACTCAGATCAATTCGTTCAATAATAATGACACTGCCATCCAAATGGCGCGATGTTCGTTTGACATTCATGTGCAAGAAATACTAGGCTTACTGATCGTTGGGGCAACTTTAGTGATGCTTCATCCGCATGGAACGTTGGATTTTCATTATCTGAACGTTGTTTTACATGCAAAACAAATCTCATATATGCATACAGTACCCAGTTTGCTCTATAGCTTTTTCGCTTATGTGCAGCAGACGGATACCATGGAAGATTACTTTTATATCCGAACATTATGTAGCATTGGTAACTAACGCATTCAGAAAAAGTTGCTCTTCAAAGTACATCATATTGTTATTTCCTCTAGGTGAACCGTTCTCTACCAACTTAGTTGATATTTTGAGAAAATTTGATATGTCTCAACTTGTTGTACTGAATCTTTACGGTCCAGCCGAAACAACTATTGCTTGTACATGGCATGCTGTTAATCTTATCGAAGACTACAAAAGTGTTCCGATTGGCCTACCTCTTCCCGGATATCGATGTTTGATCTTAGACGAATTCCATCAACCAGCTGCCATTAATGAAGAAGGAGAATTAATTGTTGGCGGCACTGGTGTTTTTCTTGGATATCTTCATCGTGATGATTTAACTTCGAAAGCACTAATCTTCATTGATAATGAATTATTCTATCGAACAGGAGACCTTGCGCATCTTGATCACAACGGTTTTATTTATTATCGAGGAAGAAAGGACCATCAAGTCAAACTGCATGGCCAACGTATTGAGTTGGGAGAAATAGAACACTGTCTTTTATTGATTTCATCGATTTCAGCTTGTATTGTCACGAAATGGACTGATGATCATCTTATTGCATACATTCAAAGTTTATCTGTTAATGAAGCAAGACTCCGTGATCACTGTCAAGCACATCTTCCATCACACATGATTCCATCATATTTTATAGTTCTTGATAAATTACCATTGAATGCAAACGGAAAAATTGATCGAAAGAGTCTTCCTATACCTCAGTTTTCCTTATCATCTGTTCCTGGCGAAGTTGAATTCAAACTACCAAGTAATGAAATAGAAACCATTATTCATAATATTTGCTGCAATATATTTCAACAAAAACGCATTTCGATCAATACAAATCTTTTCACGCTCGGTGCTCATTCTCTACTCGTGATGCAACTCTTTCATCGATATAAAGCTCACTTTCAATTACGTTCAAATTCGTTTTCTATCATTGATCTTTTTCAATATCCAACTATTTATCACCATAGCCAAATCATTCATCAAAGTCTGGACATGACACAAACAACGCATGACTCAGCTTGGCTTTCACTCCATTTAACTCAGGGTGAGACACACACACATGACAGAATGTATGAACTATTCTCGGTCTTTCTTTCTTTTCGTTCTTCTTTTTAGCAAAAGCATCCTATGCACAAGAGCGCATCTTCTTAGATGAACAAATTCGTTTTACGTCGCAAACGAATAATCATAACATGTATGCTATTCCATTGTTATATCGTATTTCGTCTTCCAGTCATCGTGTGTCATTATCACGGTTGCATCAGGCCTTACAAAATATCATTACAAAACATTGTGTTCTGCAAACATCCCTTTATTTGGACGCAAATGGAATTCTTATACAAGATTGCTCTGAGAAAAAGTCATTTTCATTTTCAATCGTTGATCTTCTTCAATATAAAAGTTGTTCAATATATGAAGTTGTGAAAAGCATTATGGATCAATCAAGTTTATTTGATTTATCAACAGGCAAAATCATTAATTGTCATATTCTCCGTTCTCATCGATCATTATCATCGCCGGCCCGTCAAAGCAATAATCACAGCGCTGAGAACAATGATGATCTGTTGAATACAAATGATCTGATCTTATTCACTATTCATCACGCATTCTTTGATGGAACATCAACAGCAATCTTTATTCGTGATCTTTCTCTTGCTTATTCAACAAATAATTTTTCTCCTTTATCCTCACGTCAAGACTCAACACTTCAATACATCGATTATTCAGTTCATGAGTGTCTCATCGACATGACGACATCTCAACAGTTCTGGTCTTCACACCTGCATGGATTCAATTTTCACCATCAGAATCCTTTCTTATTATGTGCAGATCGAAAGCGGCTATCGTCGTCAACAACTGTTCTCAATCAACGATCGGGCTCGGCAACAATTGCTTCAATTTCATTCAACCAACAACTATCCACATCATTTATCAACTATGCATCTCAACAACATCTTACACTGTTTCAACTTGCTCTAGCAACATTCTATGTGTTTCTTTTTCGGTTATCTCACTACCGAACTGATCTATGTATTGCTTCGGTTAATGCAAATCGCTACAGATCTGAGTTACAAGATATGATTGGTATGTTTGTTGCAACGTTACCCTATCGTCTTCAATTTGATCAAAATTGTTCATTCAGTGAACTTGTTCGGCAAGTTCAACATCAGTGTCTATCAATTCTTCCACATTCTTATTACCCACTACAACATCTACTAGCTGATTTAAATCTTAATCAATCAAGTGTTTCATTCCTTGAAATAATGTTTGATTTCATTACTATTTCATCTGGTCATAGTTCATTTTGTTTGGATGAAACACCATTAGAACTAATATCATTGGAACAATCGTATCGAGTGGCTAAATTCGATTTTTCATTGCACTTCGCGTACGATAGTACAGCGCCGGATGATAAACAATTATCTTGTGTATTTATTTGCTCAGCTGATTTATTCGATGAAAATACAATCAAACAAACAAGTGAACGATTTCAATATCTTTTCGAACAATTGTTTTCATCGCAAGAAGGAATGGAAACACGAAATATGTTTGACATGTCTATATCATTATTTAATCTTATTCTACCAGAAGAAGCAAGAGAAATCGATAATGATATGTTTGGTCGACAAGACGATATGATAAATGAAGGTAAGTACTTGTATATGCTGTACTAACGAGTGACGCAAAAACATTTACTATGTAGAAAATGGTAAAATGTACGTAGTTGAGATAATTAATGATGATTCTTTGAAGATTATTCAATACTAGCGAGGGTACCCGGTGGCAAATGACAGATATCTATGTCGAACATATCACGTGTTGAAAAGCTGCAGCAGATATAAAATCAGCATAATCGAAATTTCTATGCTTGTAGTTCTTCTTTTTCTCGCCGTGCATTGTGTAAAACGGAAGTTTCAGTTATATCTCTTAATGCAAAAGAGTTACGCTAGAGTCCTGCATCGGGATTTTTTCGGGATCCAGTATTTCAAGAGCAGAGACTACAGGTAATTTTTTCGAGTTTTTAAGATGTACGATGAATAGAGAATTGAATTCTGTGCCAGATCATTCTGCTTTTGGATCTCACTGAAAGTGTGTCATGAGAGAATTACTAGCGGGATAGAAAAATCCCGACTTGAAGGTTTTACCGGGTTTCGGAATCCTGTTGGCGATTATTCTGCGATAGATTTTCAGTGAAATCTTAAAATATGGTCACCCGATACAGAATCTAATGCTCTATCGATCGTGCATTTTCTAACGAATCCAACAACTAAGCTATAGTCTCCGCTCTGAAAACAATCGCCGCCGAAGAATCCCGATGCAGGACCCTAGTTACCGCAGCTGGTTTCTACCTGACAAATGATTAGAACTGCCTCTTTCTCTGATATTAATTCTACATTCCACTCGTTCACTTGTGAACCTCATTCACACTCACACGTCACTTCGTATCTTACATCCTTTGCATTCACCCTTAAGGTATATCTTAATCTTTTGTAACTCGGTAGTACTATTGGTGAGTTTCGCATGTAGCCTATAGCATGCACAGAACTAGCATAGACATAGACAACATGTATATTGTTGTCTATGAGCGCTCAGAGGGTCTTCGGCCGTCTTTGCTATCAATTTCATCCACTGTTAAAATACTGCAATCCTATTGGCCAGTTTCATAGATTGCCTGTAGCAAACGCCTGGTTCATTTGTTTCGGGGAAAAGTAGATGCTGATCTTCCGCTGCGTTCATAGAAGCATTGTGGAAAGTTCCAGGCCGATAGCTATCACAGAGACTGACTGCATAGCGAACAAACAACAAACAGACAGAGAGACAGACAGACAAACTTTCTTCTTTATATATATATATATATATATATATGCGTACATATCTATATATATCTATGTATATATAGATACATAGATAGATAAAAGTTGCCAGAGTATAGAGGTTATAATGAACAAGAACTCATGATTCTGTGTTCACGTTGAAACAGATTAAGGGTAGAATGTAAAGGATNAATTCGATTTTTCATTGAACTTCGTGTACGATAGTACAACACCGGATGATAAACAATTATCTTGTGTATTTATTTGCTCAGCTGATTTATTCGATGAAAATGCAATCAAACAAACAAGTGAACGATTTCAATATCTTTTCGAACAATTGTTTTCATCGCAAGAAGGAATGGAAACACGAAATATGTTTGACATGTCTATATCATTATTTAATCTAATTCTACCAGAAGAAGCAAGAGAAATCGATAATGTTATGTTTGGTCGACAAGACGATGTGATAAATGAAGGTAACGATTCGTATTGCTTACTTATTGGGTCATTTGCAAGAGGGACAAAACGATTTCTGTGATTTCTCGTGACTTTTTATGATTGATAAGAGGTAAATTTTTCAAGTGAAGAATCGCTGGAAATTATACGAAATCAATGGGGAAACCATAAGAAATACTGGAACTGGATACAGCAAGTAGTATAGTTACTGTTGATTTCCATTGATGTTTGTCCTAGAAATTATTCTTTTCCTTCTTAGCCATTTGAATACTGTAGGCTGTGGAATCGAGTTAATGTTTAGCCTGTTATTTCTGGGAGCTGATTAGGATGGCGGTTATTTATGAAACTGAAAATCAATTTGGTTTTCTGCTCTGAGTTAACTGCATCCTAGACGGTTTTATGTGCGATGCTACAGTGTTAAGTTAGATTTTAGTCATGTAGCTTATGTGTGTTTTGAAGATTTTGATGTATGAGTCAATGGATGAAAACTACGAAGCACCGTGCTCAACTTATACCTCACATTCCAATTAAATCTTGCCGATATGTAGTCCAGAGTTAGATATGATAGTGTCAATAAATTTTAACTCATGCAACTCTTTCTTCCTTGAGACCATCATTGATGGTAGCAACATAATGTTGTGCATTGCACTACATTTTCATAAGAAGCTTCGAAGTTATGAGACTTTGTGTGTATATACTGTCATACGCATCTTACATACCCATATGTTAAATATTTTGAACGATCATATTAAAGAATGTAACTAGATGTTACACGGCGTAGATTAACTGTCTGATTTGTGATCGCAGATTGATTTATTCATAAACAAGGTAAGAGTTCCTGCTTCAAAAATAAAGCGGTAGTAGCCTATATGTATTGGCAACACTTTTTGAAAACGTTGCTTTTTCGACTTTAACCTGTACAAGTCTCTTCGATATGCTGAATTAGGCGTACAATAGGGATAGAATTGCGTATCAAATAGTTCAGTAATACGTTTATTTATTGTTCGTATTATTTAGCTGAATGTTCGATAACTTTCTGTAGAAGTTGTGTAACCAAATCTTGAGGTATTCTAGAGAAAATCTAGTTTTACTGAAGGGGTTTTCACATAGTGTACGCTGTGAAAGAATCGCCGAATTACGAACCTTTTTCAGATTTATGAACGTGATGTACGCTCTCATGAACCGTGTTTTTTGATAAACTTGGCAGAGAGTTCTTTTACGTTGCACTTTCATAAACCATTTTGGATAGATGAGCATCGATTTAGCCTTAGAAGATTTTCGAGTGTGTGCTCTTTAGAAGAACGGTAGAAAAGAAAAGTGGTTTTCAAGGGTATAGGCGGCTAATGAACCTTTTTATGGTATATGAAAATATAGCGTGTAGGATACCCTTCTTATACTTTGTAAGGTTAATAAACCCTTGAAAAGAGTTCATTCATCTGCAATTTTTTTACATCTTATGTATAACATAATTTTCATCATCAATTCCGTACTTATTCACCTGTAGCATAAAATCGCTGTCAATTACCTGACCTAAATTCTTCAATCATCCAATTATCATCAAACGTTAATTGCGTTTTTCATAACCCTGTGGAGGTGGTTCGTCCAGTATAAAAGAGGACTCCGCTTGGAAAATTCCATGAAGCAGCGTGAGATGAATACCTCTTAATCACTGTTCTGCAAGCAAATTAGATATGATATTGTCTCTATAACATTCTACACATTTGAAACTGTTCTTTTCGGTGAATGTGGCAGACTCTCGTATCTCGGAAGGGAAGTAACTAACATCAAGATCTTTATATTTAGGAAAAGCAGTAGTCTCAAATGTATAGAATATTCAAGAGAAATTATGTGCTGTTATTTTCCTTTTATATATGGGTGTCGGTTAGTTCGCGCAGTTATGTATATTCCTCTCGAATAATTGTAATTCCTCCATTTTTTACACCATATATTCGAGTTAGTTGTCATGATATTACATAGAAAATTTCATCAATCTAGCTGATTCTTTTGATATCCTACTGGAGTACATATTGCATAAAAATGGCTCCTTGGCCACTGACGAGATTTTCCTGACCTTTTCGGTCATGAAATCTCGATGAATTGAAGTTAAAATGTGAAAAATTGGCTAATCGAAACGACGAAGACGAATGCCTTTATTTTGAAAGAGATGAGTCTTTATAAGGCTCAAGAACAAAGGAGAAGTCATCAGGAACTTCTGCTTATGAATGTACGAAAAGTACGTCCACGTTTCAGATCACTCAGAAACATTTGACCCAGACCGACGAGAACACATGGAAGAATGAAGGACGAACAAAGTCCAGTATGCGAAGAGAGAAAGAAAGAGATGGAAAGAGATAATAGCTATGTGACAATGCATCAAAACGTAAACAGCTTTAACGTTATAGCATTCACATACATCGGATCGGGCTTTGATATTCCAATATTGAATTCAATATCATTATCGTCGCGAAATGACAGAGAAACTAAATATGTATAAACGATTTTTGCTGACTATAGTACAAACTACAGAAGGCTGTGTTAACAGTTTATTTTAATCCGACTAATTTTTCTTTCATGATAATTTGTAAAGCAGCTGGGGAAAACTATTTATAGTAGTTAAATGAACGAAAGTTCATCCATGCAAAAGGTATTTTCACAAAACCGTATTTTTGTGGATAAGACTAATTCATGGTTTTTAAACAACATAATAAGCAGTGTTGCTATCTTCTCCGAATACAATCCAATGAAGTTATGGCTAACACAGTATATTCAACTTGGACTTAAAATCTAGTATAGAGCACAGCCAAGCGTTCGGAATTTTATCGAAAATTGCGTGCTCTATGTGGATAGTTTGAGAGATCCATACCTACGTTTTTGCTGGAATTCAGCTGTGGTTTCTACTTCATCGGGAACATACCTCAGATGTGTTCAAAGATCAGGATCTGGTTGAACCGTATTTTCGAATCGACTCCGTAATTCCTATTGATTTTTTTCGCAAAAGCCAAAAAGTCATCGTCACGTCTTGAGGTGTATACGAGTTTATTTGAAAATAAACGAAAACTAAACACAACAATATAAAAAGAACTGTGATTATATATGGAGTCAGAATAATGAAATATCCTCAGAATATTTCCGAAGGACTATGACCACATGGAATATTCCTGTAAAATATTTCGAACAAAGACAAGGTAACAATGATATCTATAGAAGGAGACATCCCAATGACGTCACTGTATCACAGTCACCGTCGAAATTTTTACGATTTTTCAATATATTCATGCTCAGAAATTTGGGGGAAAAGATTTTTGTCCTTTGGCAAATCATAGATGGAAGAGACAGTAGTTCTCTAGATTCTAAAGGTTTTCTCGTCAGAGTTGCTTCAAAAAAGGTTGGCCTCTCGCTAGTTTAATAGTTTTAAATCTTTCATAGCGTAGGGTGACCGATGGCTGGTCGTGCTCTATAGTAGGTGATAAAACGAGTAAAAGATATGCTAGCTAATAGTCAGCTGTGCGTTATGGCAAATGTGAGTAATCAAGGAGCCATTTTTATGCAATACGTACCCCAGTTGGATGTCAAAAGAATCAGCTAGATTGATGAAATTTTCTATGTAATATCACGACAATTAACTCGAATATATGGTGTAAAAAAGACAGGAATTACAATTATTCGAGAGAGATATAGAAAACTACGAGAGCTTATTGAATACCCTATGTACTTATCTCGCATAATTGGACAAACATTACTTCATTTTTCCGCGTATTATTATATTTAATGTGGGCTAAGAGCTTATCATCGTGGTAAGCACAAAAGATTCAAAGAATATTAGGTCGCGATGATTAATGAAATGACTAAATTTTTTTTCAATAGACAAACCCTATTTTCTTTTCCTCGCTTCGGAAGTAGCAATAGTCAACAAAAAATCTAAAAACGTTTCATAAGGAATTTTGTTAGTTGTATTTTAGTATTACTTCTTTTTGTTATAGCACCCGCATCGTCTGCACAAGCACGCATTTGGCTCGAAGACACAAAATCAGAAATTGCAACTCATCACATACCCTTCGTCTATCGTTTAGCTACGTCTAGTACAATATCAACTAAACAACTCGAAAATGCTCTTCAAGTATGTGTTATGAGACATCAGTCACTTCATACATCACTGAACTTCGACACAGAAAAAGATCAACTAATACAACGAGTTACAGATTTGCATGAGAACCACAATCGATTGTTTGCGTTCATCGAAAGTACTTATGAAACAGAGGAACAACTAGATAATACTATACATGAAGAAAAATATAATTCACAACTTTTTCATCTTACACGTGGACTTGTCTTTCGTTGTCACGTTGTTTATCACAAAGAAAGGTCTTCCAATGAATATCTTTCTCACAATGATGTTCTTATTTTCAATTTTCACCATGCTGTGTTTGATCTTCAATCAATGAATTTGTTTCTTGATGATCTTAATCAAGCTTATACAACAGGCCAACTACCAACAAATGATAATAATACTTTACGTTATCTTGATTGTAATTATAAACATTTATAATAATTCCGTTTCACAACATGTAGCTTTCTCATCATTTTAGATGCCATCATCGAACAGCAAATGTCAATGAATGGCGCTAGTAGTTTTTGGTTTGATGCTCTTTGTGATTGTAAACTTGATCAGCCTTTATCATTACCATATGACCAGCATCGACTTATGGATGAAGATCGAACAAATCATACAGTATCCATTTCTTTTGATTTTGATCAAGATTTATCATATCATTTTCTCACATACGCATCGTTATATAATGTTACACTAGAACAACTAGTACTTGCTATGTATTATGCTTTTTTATTTAAAATAACTAACAGCGAAAACGATCTATGTATTGGAAAAAGTATCGATGGCCGATATAGGAATGAATTAAAATCAATCATTGGGACATTTGATAGTATTATTCCTCTACGATGTAAACTCTGTCCTTATGGATCTTGTCATCAACTAATCGAATATGTTAAAGAGATGTTAACAAATAGTATGAAATTCTCTTATTTTCCTCTGCAACGTATTTTTAATCAGCATTCCAGTGTTTCGGAGCCCGCAACTCTTAACACAGCATTCCAGTTTCTATCACACACATTGAATGTGGTCGAAAATGAACCAATCATTAATAATAGTCGACTTTCTTTGATGCCCCTTACCATGCAAATGTATGATAATGAAATGATGAGAAAGTTTGATTTAGTTTTCAAAATTGAACATGCTCGCGATACTAATCAAGTTTCATGTACAATCAACGCATCACGTGATGTATTCAAAGTAGAAACAGTTCATATCATTGGACAACAGTATCATTCCATGTTGAAGCGACTATTTGCATCTATTAATGATCAAAAATTGAACATATCCGTTTGTGAATTGTCCTTACAACTGCCAGACGAGCAAATCCTCACACAATCTATAAACCATACACAAACACTATTTTCTTCTATGAATTGCGTACACCAAGAGTTTTCATATCAAGTAGTAAAGTATCCACAAAAATTATCAGTCGAACTTGATGAACAATCGTTGACATATGCTGAATTATTACATTATGCTCAAATATTATCTTTATATCTTTTGAAGAAATACTCTGTAAAATCAGATGATATAATTTGTCAATGTGTCGATAGAAGTTTATCGATGGTAAGTCTATTTTACCATTCAGTGTTTTCATCTTTTCCATAAATATTCACATTTTTAGGTCATTGGTATGATGGCGATTGAAATGGTTGGTTGTGTCTATTGCCCACTATCAACTAAAGATCCACAACACCGTCTGGCCTCACTTCTACAACAGACTCAAGCGAATATCGTCCTCGTTCATTCTCTCACTGCGAATAAATTTCATAATGACGTCACTTCAATAGATATTGATGCGACCTTTGTTGACAGTCACATGGAAACTAATATTGATTTTGAGCAATTATCAAATGTAACCGTGACGCTAAGCAATCGTGCCTATGTTATTTTTACTAGTGGTTCAACCGGAATACCAAAAGCGGTAAATTTTTTGTCGTATGTAACATGGTTTTAAACATTATCTTTTCATTAAGGTTGAAATTCAGCATCGTAATTTTATTGGATGTATTCGATCCCTACTTCATATTGGTTTATATACATTTCAAGACACAGTAATACAGATGGCAAGCTGTTCATACGATGTTCATGTGCAAGAAGTATTAGGAACATTAATCCTCGGTGCGAATCTTGTATTTCTACACCCTGAAGGAAACATGGATGTAGAATACGTTGTAAAAATTTTGAAGGAGAAGCAAATTACATACATGCAAAGTGTTCCAGCGTATCTCAACAATATGTGCGATTTTCTCCTGAAAAATGATCATCCAAAATTGGAAACATTACGAACTCTTGATATCGGCGGTAAGATGTTTGCATATATAGTCAGAAACTATCCACTAATGTTTTCTAGGCGACAAAAGTACAGTTCAACTATTTGAGAAATTGTACAAACACATATTAGAAAATACTAGAATAGTGCATTTGTATGGACCAGCAGAAACGACCATTGATTGTACGTATCACTGTGTCGATATGCAACTCGATAAATCAAGTGCGCCAATTGGTCGCTTACTTCCTAACTATACTTGTATGGTCTTAGACGAGCTTTTACAACACGTTCCCATCAATCGAGATGGTGAATTATATGTTGGAGGTATTGGTGTCTTTGCTGGCTATTTAAGACATAGAGAGTTGACAGGAAAAGCACAATTATCGATCAATGGCCAGATATTTTATCGAACAGGTGATCTAGCTACTGTGGATAATAATGGCCTTCTTCATTACCGAGGGAGAAAAGACTATCAAGTCAAATTGTATGGGCAGCGGATTGAACTGGAAGAAATCGAAAAATGCTTGCTGAACACATCTATTTCTGCTTGTATTGTTACGAAATGGAATGATAGTCAGCTGATTGCTTATGTCCAAAGCTCTACAATCGATGACAATCAAATACGGAAACACTGTCAGACTTATTTACCGTCCCACATGATTCCATCTAAATTCATCATTCTTGAACAACTACCATTAAACGCCAACGGAAAAGTAGATCGGAAACGGTTGCCAGCACCTCACGACTTCATTCAGTCTGATAACTGCACTAGTGGCACAGTACCAGTAACACCCTTGGAAGAACATTTGTGTCGTATTTTTAGCGAAGCATTTCACAATAATTCACCTGACGTAAATATGTCATTTGGCCAGATGGGTGGCACATCACTAGATGCTATAAAAGCGCTCTGGCTTATACGAAAAGAAATTTCTGGTAAAATTGATGCCGTCACATTATTTTCAAATCCAACAGTTCGACAACTCGCTCAAGCTATTGAACTATCGGTTATCAAATCAGACGAAACATCTATAAAATCGGAGATTGTAGAGTCTATCAACGAGAAGGAAAGACCTAAACCGTCCTTGTGTATTGAGATAATAGGCATTCTTTTGATTGTAACTCATGGATTATGCCCTCTATGGTCACTTTATTACTTCAACTTGCCTACTGCTCTTATTTTCATTCCTGTCTTTCATCTTTTATCGTACGTTGTTTGTCAGCGTTTGATGTTTCTTCCACAAGGGATTATAAATCAGAAAGATAAACTTTATTCCTGGCGATACTATCGTTGGTGGTTTTTAAATAGTTTATGGTTAACAAATAATTCCTATTGGTTGCACCACATAATAGGAACACCATTCTACAATTTTTATTTACGATTATGTGGAGCTAAAATTGGACGTCATACACATATTTACACAACGTTGATCGACGCACCTTGGTTGATTGAGATCGGTGAATCAACATTTATCGACGAAGAAGTTATATTTTCAAATTTATCTTATCAAGATCATACTTATGAACTTTATCCAATCTATATTGGATCGTGTTGTTCTGTTAATACACGCAGTGTACTATATGACAAAGTGATTATTGAAGATCATGTCTATGTAGAACCAATGTCTGCCGTTACAGGCCGTCTTGTAGCGTCCTCTGACCGAATAGTTATAAAAGATCGGTCAATATCGATGAATCAAACAATATATCAGTTTATTCACCTGGCTGGCCTTTTCCTTGTTCATAATATACTTTTATTTTCAGCATATGGTGTTTACCACTGTTTTGTTATAATGTCATTACCATTGCCTATTCGACTTACATTAACTTGGTTCATTTGGATATTAATGTGCATTTCTACTGCACTGCTTTTATTAAAATTTTTAGTGGGTCCCATTGATACTGGACATTACCAACTTAATTCCTACTATTATCTTCATAAATCGTGGCTGCGTCAATTGATTATAACATCATTTTCTCATTCACTAGATCGTGTGCCAGCGTACGAAGCTTTTGCGCCCGTTATTTTTCGGTGGTTAGGTGCTCGTATTGAAAATGATGTTAAATTCAGTGACTTTCGAAAAATATTATATTTTCCATCAAATCTTTTTACTGTTGGCAGTGGTGTCACAACGTTTTTAGAAGCTAAACTTCATCCCTATGAAATGACAAGGGAGGGCCTTTGTTGTTTTGATCGTATACATCTTGACACAAATACAACCCTTGGTAATTGGTGTACAATCATGCCTGGTGCACAAGTTCCATCTGAAATTATAATTAGTAGTCTTTCTTTAGTAACACGAGAAACAGTTAGTCGGGATACTAAGAAGGTGCTCCTCGGTATTCCAGCTCGTGAGATGCCTTTTGCACTAGTTGATAATGTGTCTACTGAAAATGATTTATCATTTTATTCGAATTCGTTCTCAATGTCTGCTCTATTACTTCACAGCATTATTTTTTTCATAATTAGGTGCACAGTTCTCAGTCTATACGTACTACTACAACCTTCCTCTGCGACACTTATGCTTTTCGTTCTTTTTTGTATAGCATGTCGCTATTTTATTTTTATTGCTTTCGCAATCAAACACAAATCTTCAGACTTTATCACTCTGATCAATGTTATAATACTTAAATTTGTAGTTGACTATTGGATATTCTTTATGCCATATCTGTCAGGAACACAATTGCTCGTGTTCGTGTTCCGTATTATGGGCGCTAAAATTGGATGTGACGTCATTCTGAATGGTATATTATGTATTACTGATCCTTTTCTTACAACAATAGGCAATCATGTTCGCCTACATATGGGTACGCATATTTTGGTAAGAAACCGTTTTATTATTCTAGACTTCCATAAAAAACTTTTCTAAATTTATATTCTAAGTGTCATTCATTTGAACAACGGTTGATGAAATTCGCTCGCGTCACTGTCAATGATTCTGCCGTACTTATGAGTCGTACAGCAATATTTTCTGGAGCAACACTTGGCGGCAAAAATCGTATTTTACCACTGACGCTTGTGATGAAAAATGACCAACTAGAACATAATACAAATTGGTCTGGTGTACCGGCACAAAAAGTTAAATGATGCTTTCTAATTAACTCATCATCAGTTAATATATATTATTCACTGTTTTTCAGTGTTTTCCTCGATGTTTATCATTTTTCAGTGCGATCTTATCAAAAATGTTTTTTCATTTAAAGACATACTTCTAAGACTTATTTTAATTTAACATAAAGAGAGTTGAAAAAGAAAAAGATATTAAAAATCTTATTAATACATATAAATTGGACTCGTTGAGAGCGCTTTGCTCGATCTTACACCGAAATAACTCTTCAATCATGAAAATTCTGTTTACAGAACAGTAGAATTTTGCGCTAAGGAACTTTTTGTGTACTGAAAAAGTGAGTACGCTACCAGACTCGGTCAGTGTGTCTGTCCGTCCGCCTGTTTGTTCACAGGATAAATTTCGATAGAAAAATCAGATTGCGCTCAAATTTTCGACATAGCACACTAAAAAGTAATATTTTCTACCAAACCCATCAAAGAAGTTCCGTAAATGTCCAACGTTTCCAAATGTGTCGACATGTTGAAATAAATACGGAAACTTCGGATTTTATCTGAAAATTAGGTGTACTGCAACAAGTGTATCGGATGGAGTACATAAGAAGTCATAGAGAAATATCAATAGTTTTCCAATAACTCAGGAACCACTCGTTCAAACAATTTCATCTTCGAATTTTAGCCAAATTCTGGTGTGACAATATGGCATGAAAACTCTCATTACCCTCAAATTGTCCTTTCAGGAGCCGTAGTGTAGATCAACGGCAGAGACACTTATTGGTTCTACATAGGTTGATCAATACGTTCTTATACTTTTAAATATTTATTCTTACAAGACGAGGCATTTTGCTAATTGCAACGATTTTTGATGGAAAAAATGTATATCCGATGGAACCATGTCTTTATTTATTCTTCCTACCATAAATCGCGTCTTTTACATATAACAACACGCACTTATATGGTGGACGGATAATTCGTTACCATGATAATGTATCGCGCAAGTAATCACTCGTGTAATTCATTAGTCGTAACGAGATTAACATAATGTACAGATAAAGAGAGAAGTAAGCATGTCTAAGGTCCAACACATTTCTACAAAGATCCATGATATG
The DNA here is from genome assembly GCA_905250025.1 of Adineta ricciae. Classification (NCBI taxonomy): domain Eukaryota; kingdom Metazoa; phylum Rotifera; class Eurotatoria; order Adinetida; family Adinetidae; genus Adineta; species Adineta ricciae. The sequence goes on along the minus strand of CAJNOJ010000363.1, from coordinate 68,273 downwards.
CGGTAAAACAGATTGAACAAAAATAACTAGATACTTCATACTTCTCATCAAAATAATACCCGATACTAATGTTTTCTTAACAATAAACGGATCTTATCAGAAATTCATAAGGTATAGCAGTTTATTCTATATACTATAACGATGCGATACTAATTGAAACTGTATTTTAAGAGTGAGTTTCTGATAAACTTAGACGGTCGTGACACAATCATGTCTCAGATTTTGCTGATTACTTCGTATGTGGTAGGGGGTATCGATGTAAGTACAGTAAAACCTCTGTTAGTGAACACCCCTATATTGTGATCAACCTGTTATACTGAACGCTCTCCGGTCCCACCGAACGAATTTTGCTGATTTTGACCCCCTCCTTTATGATCACCTCGTGATTCTGAAAGTGAACGCTTTTTTTCGGTCCGGATTGTGTCAATTACCTCTCTTATGTGAACATTAATATCTGGCACCATCTATCAAAGAATAATATCACACGTGTTATTGGCTCATTCTGTCGGACTGAATAAGCGAGAAAAGACTATAAGAGAGAAAAATGACTAAAGAGAGAGAAAACAATCAATTTTCTGTTTGTATTTTGTTTGTTTCCTTGTAATAAATTGTACATTAATGAATACGTCACGTCGTAATGATCTAACTCTTGAACAGAAGGTTGATCTTAGAAAAGCTAAAGATCGTGGCTTATCACATCGAGAACTTAGTAATAAGTTCAGTTTATCTCTCGGTGGTGTATCCAATATTCTCAAACGAAAGTACGAATATATGAATGATTATGAAGCTAATCAAAGTAGAAACGTGAAGAGAAAAATTAAAGGTGAATTTAGTCAAGAATTAAATGATCAAGTCTTCGATTGGTTTGTTATTCAACGGTCAAAGAATATTCCTATATCTGGACCAATAATTCAGGAATATGCTCGAAACATAGCCGAACAACTTGGTGATACAACAGGTACATTTAAAGCTACTAATGGCTGGCTGGACAGATTTCGAACGAGATACAATATTCAGTTTCGTCTTATTTGCGGTGAAAGTCGATCAGTCGATGTAAACGTGGTAGAAGATTGGAAAATTCGGTTACCAAATATTATTGAACATTATAATCCCAGTTATGTTTTCAACTTTGATGAAACTGGTTTGTTTTACAAGCTCATGCCTGATCGATCATTGACTTTAGACAAAAACGATTGCAAAGGTGGAAAGAAATCGAAAGATCGATACACAGTGATGTTGTGTGCGAACTGGTTAGGTAATGAAAAGTTAAAACCAATTGTTATAGGTAAATAAATTTTGATTATTTTGCAAAATTCAAACATTAGATTCAATTCTCGTTCTAGGCAAATCTGCAAGACTCCGATGTTTCAAAAACATCGATATGACAAAACTACCTGTCTCATGGTACAGTAATCGAGCGGCTTGGATGAATAGTAAGATCTTTATCGAATGGTTGGAACAATCAGATTTGAATATGCAAAAACAGAAACGTCATATACTTCTGTTTCTTGACAATGCACCAGTACATCCACCTGATGTTGCACTATAGAATATCAAATTGAAATTCTTTCCAGCTAATACAACAGCGAAAATTCAACTCATGGACCAAGGTGTAATTCGTGCATTCAAAGCCCACTACAAACGTAATTTAGTTAAACATATCATTGCAAGTGCAAGTGCTGCAAAAGCTATTGATGACATTCAAATCAATGCATTAGATGCTGTGTATTGAATTGGATCTGCATGGGAATCGGTAACACAAGAAACAATACAAAATATATTCACTTCAGCAGGATTTAAAAAACCTACTGGTGCTAATGATTTGATTCCAGTGGATGCAATAGAAATGAGTGATGGTGATTTACCATCGAAAGATAAACCAATTGATGAACTCGACAAGGTGCTGAAATACTTGTCAATCGATGGAAAGGTTATCTCAGCAAACGATTTTGTGGTAAGCTGTTAAAAGAAAAACTCGACAGAATCTTAATCCTCATAGTTGTTTTATTTTAGAATATTCATGAGGACATACCAGTTTTTAATGAATGGAACGATTCAGTTGAGAAGATTGTGATGATCAATGATCTTGATGCCAGTGAGTCAGACAACAGTGAAGATGCACCAACTGAAGATCCACCATCATTAGCAGAGTCTCGCGAGATGATTCGTCGACTTCGTTTATTATCCACTACACAACAACCTGATTTACATCGACTTGTAATTCAAATGCAGTCAAAACTTACTGATATCTTATTAGATTGGAACGTTGCGAGACAACGATCAATCTATGATTATTTTAAACCTTTAAATCTGTAAGATTCGATGTGAACTTCAATGAAATATTAAAAAGATTCTTTTTTTGTAATCAGAGTGTATTAACAGCAGTTTAAAGTGAATAAACCATAGCTCAATAATTAAATGAGAAAGAATCTACTTGAAAAGTCTAGGTTTTTTCATATTTACACAATCCCTCTCCAATATGATCACCTTATTAATGTGAACGCTTTCGCTTGGCCCCGTTGGTGTTCACATTAGAGAGATTTTACTGTATCCTACAAAAACTTCAGTCCTAACTGACTACTTTTTCCCAGTCAAAAACTCTGTACAAGATCCCATTTTTTCGAAAATTCACGAAGGTGACTTTTGTCAGTAAAATCTACCTTTTGTCTTTTTTTTCCATTTTTAGATCTTTTGCTTTTTGAATCATACCTACCGAGGTGTGGTGCTTCTGTATAGAAAGTCGCAGGGCTTCCATACGATTCTTTGAGACACTGGAAGCTTCGAAAGTTGAATTCTTGGCCAAAATCTCAACTTATCGTACTCGAAGTGTCAACAGCCGTTTGTCTTGATATTTATGCCAGTGATAGAATTTATCATGGGGTACTATCCATAAATTTTTCAGCCTTGTTCAACGAGCAAAAGTGCCATTTTTCATCACAACTCACTAGCCCCTTATTTAGCACAAATTTTTTCAAAATCGTGGGTTTTAGTCACTGCATGGACGCTTTCCTGCTCGTCAGATCGACCGATTTCGATTCACCAGCGCATCGCATCTGCAGTGCTCCTCGGCATTCGTGGGAAGGCGATTGACACTCTGATAGATTGCCGAAGATATCATAAGCAAATGTGTGGACTGATTTACATCAGTTTCTCTATAAAATCGCGTGAAGTGTAATATAGAATAGCGTAGGTCCGGCCAAAACTGTACTTATCGGTACGTATACCCGTATGTTGCTGACTCCTTAGAAGGGCTTTACTATAAAGCTATAGGAAAGCTATCAAGACAAGGTGNACTAAGATGAAATTTATCAAGGTCTTTTGGTAGAAGCGGAAGATAAATTGACAATGACTAACGCCATGCTTTCTACGACATTCCTGACAAGGTGTAAACCCAAAAAATTGTCCACGAACACGTGACTTAATTACCGACGAGAAGTGTCTGAATGAGTTTATGATGTGAATACGTTTCTTTATACATGATCTTCGAATTGTTTCATCAATACATTTCATCGCAATCGTACAGTACGTGATTCATATGTAACCTGTAGCGCACTGAAACTGCACCAAAAAATCTTGGAGTACAGATAGGTGTAATTGAGATAGATGAAATATCAAGCTATTTCTTTTTCCATACAAAGGTAGGATTATCAAAATAGAAACTAGTCTCGTTATGGGTATTAGGGTACGATCGATCAATAGCAAAACGTACTATTCTCACTTTTTTCTTATACATCCTCCCTTGAGTCAAATTTTAAAAAATTTTACAGGTTCGACTTTAACATTTTCTTGATTCTATTGGGACATCACTTTAAATGTTTGTTAGCCATCACATGCGAAGTAAAAGTCTTTTCAAGCTTTCTAAATCAAAATAAATTCTGTTTCATAACCGTTAGAACAGGATTTTTACATAGCAAGCTTGGTATCGTGTCATAAAATAGTAATGGACCCTCAAAATTTGATGCAATATTAAGTGTTGTTACTGCTAAATTATGCTGGTTATCTTTTATTATACTACAAAAACCGAAAATGAAGAATAGTTAAATGAATTCTTATCGAATCATAGTTTTGGTCGATTATTTTGTGCCAGAAGCATTTTATAGTAGATTCCACGTCGTTGCATCAATTCATTATGATTACCAACTTCGACAATATGACCCTGATCAAGTACATAGATTGCATCGCATGAACGAATAGTCGACAAGCGATGTGCAATGATAATCGATGTTCGGTTTGAATCTTCTTTCTGAGTGTTATTAAGTGCTTCTTGAACAATCTAGAACAATAAAATAAAGGAAGCTAATCAACAAAATAACTAAAACTGCTCACTTCTTCATTAAGCGGATCCATGGCACTTGTTGCTTCATCTAGTAACAAGATTTTGGGTCGACGAACAAGTACTCTTGCAATGGCAATACGTTGTTTTTGTCCGCCAGACATCATGCTACCTTTAACACCAACTCTTGTCTCATAGCCCTACATACACATTATCGTATTAGACATTTTTAAACAATTAACAGTATCATTTTGTAGCTCTTAACCTGTGGTAGCTGTAAAATAAATTCATGAATGTTTGCTTTGTTTGCAGCGTTGATGACATCTTCCATGGGAATATTTTCTAATCCATATGTGATATTCTCTGCTATAGTCATGTCAAATAAAACAGATTCTTGACTAACAAGACCAAGACGAGAGCGAAGCCACTGTATATTCAATTGACGAATATCAACTCCATCCAGAAGCTAAATACGTAACAATCCAATATGACTAGATGCTAGCCACAATCTTCTAACTTACTAGTTGTCCTTGTGTAGTGTCGTAGAATCGTTCCAACAGCTGAATAACAGTTGATTTTCCACATCCCGATGTTCCTATATGAATAATGTTCTGCATTGAAAACTACTGAAACAAAGTTTAACTTACCAATTAGAGCGATACTTTGACCTAGATAAATATTTAAAATAAAAACGAAAAGAACTCTGCAAGTAAGTCTCTTTTGATCCACTTACCAGACTTGATATTCAACTGGAAGTTGTTAAGAATAGTAGATGCTGGTCTGGTGGGATAAACAAATTTCACGTGATCGAAGTTTACATCTCCGCGAAAATTACTCTAAGCGAAACATATTGGGTAATCGATTAATGAAGAGTTCACTCACTAATTCCTGTCCTTGGGTAGACGCATTATCAATAGATGGTATTCGATCAAATAAATTAAAAAAGATTTGTGCAGCAGAAATCGATTGTCCAATACGACCTGACCTAAGATTAGATATACATACAATTCAATGATAAAATAGATGATCTTTTCACTTACAGCATGCTAATTATCATAATCGAGCGTAATGTAAACGTTACAAAAGCAAAAACGCTAGAAAAGTTCAGATATCGAATAGCTTTTTTTATCTGCTTGACTCAGCTATTAATTTTTATTACGTTACGATCTTGTTCAAAGGTAGTTCGTGATTTTCAACAAGGACAACAGTACACCAATAGAGAACTGCTATTACCTGAATGCGTTGCTATCGTAGTTGGTTGTCTTTTGTGTGCGTTCAGTGGTTTTGCTCAGCCAATATTTGCTTTACTATTAACTAAAATCATCAATGTGAGCATCCCATCGATTTGTATAAAGAAGTGCAAAAAGAAACTATATTTATGTGTATGTGTAGACATTTAATAATTGTGAATATGNTGCGTCCCGTGACGTACCCTAATATTTGCTTAACCAAATCGTTAAACCGCCGTAAAACTTCAGTTTCAATTGATAATTGTTTGATGGTGCGTATATTGTGAATCACTTCCACAACAAGCTGAAATCAAGAAACAATAGATATCAACGTCCGTGATATCAAAAAGGTTCAAATAGTGAAGGACCTACTGAATTTGCTCGACTACTATATTGATCGCATTTTTCTTTTAACTGTGCACTTAGGTGTATACAGATGCCACTAACAGTAAGTTGAATACTAAATAAGAGTACAGAAATCAGAGTTAATTGCCAACTGAAAGTAAAACCAAAGAGGAGACCAAAACCAGACAAAGCCAAAGCTTCGCAGATGGCACCCAATCGAGTTCCAATCATATCTTGCAGAGCTGTTGCATTGGAAGCTAGACGAGCATATATAGCACCCGAACTATTTTCTGATCGATCAAAGTAAGCTACTTCTTGACGAAGCAGACATGCAAATGCTTGCGAACGAATACGTCGGACTAATTTCGATCCAGTTATGGTAAAACACACAAACTGAACAAGAGAAAAAGGCAATAACAACCATTTTAACAAAATAATTCTAATTGGTTAGATTTTTGACAAATGCAATACCTACTTGAAAAAAAACCAGCAACATGAGTATCACACCCAAAAGTAGAAAAAATAAACAAGCCACAAACACTTGAAATCGAACATCTCCATATTCACAATTATTAAATGTCTACACATACACATAAATATAGTTTCTTTTTGCACTTCTTTATACAAATCGATGGGATGCTCACATTGATGATTTTAGTTAATAGTAAAGCAACTCTTGGCTGAGCAAAACCACCGAACGCACACAAAAGACAACCAACTACGATAGCAACGCATTCAGGTTTATTCATTGCTAAAAGTCTTCCAAATATATTTTTTCGTTCGTTTGATCTGATCTCTCTCTGGAAAAGAAATCTTTAGTTCTAATATATTCTCCTATGATTAATTGATGTATATTTACTTGATCTGCAACGGAGCCTATGTCTATCTTCGATGCATCAGCTCGCTGTGCTATACAATAAATAAAATATTCAACAAAAATGGAATAATTTTTGCTCAGATTTTACGTACACAGTTGTTTTCCATCTGTAGCTATCGCTGTACCTATATTCATCAAATCATCTTGATCTTGATCAGTTATTCTCGTCATTTCTTGAGTTTTCAACATTGTTTTGTATCTTCCATCTTCTTTGCTCATCAAAGTTTCATGAGTGCCTTCTTCGATGACACTACCTTTGTCAAGTACATAGATATGATCAGCATTTTGAATTGTACTCAGACGATGAGCAATGACAATAGTAGTACGATCTATACATACATATAAAATGTAAGCAGCAGACTAGAACCGTCCAGCATAGATATCGACACATTTTCCCCATCACTTCGATGTGGTCGGTTACTACACGGTTTAAAAGTATTTTCCGGGCCTAGCAAAAACGGGCACTGTTTTGTTTTCGAAGAAAGACGCTTCAGTAGGAGATCGACCGAAATAAGTACCGTTGGAAATTGAAAATATTCCAATAAACATATGGACCTACGACTATTTTATGAAATGGAATGGTTGTTATTAAAATCAAAGTTTCATGGTATTTTGCTCCATAGATCGCAGAAAATAGCAAGTGTGGCAAGTAGGAAATATAGGAGAGGGGTGTATCAGTGCCAATTTTCGCCCCTATCATTTTCACATTGCATCCACTTCCATACTTCACGCGTTAAAAGATTAGAAGTTACTGATCACTTTGATACTAAATATGAAGTACTTTCAGTGGACTATAGGTGCACACTACACGACACCTATCTTCACTATGTATTAAATGCCTGGAAAAGCCATTCACCAGTGAGTACGGTTAGCCTCATTGTATAAGAAAAACAGTCAAAATATCTACTGATTCATTGAAGTCNCAGTAACTTCTAATCTTTTAACGCGTGAAGTATGGAAGTGGATGCAATGTGAAAATGATAGGGGCGAAAATTGGCACTCATACGCCCCCTCCTTTTTTTCACTGAACCATTTAGGAGAGACGGGTACGATGAAGACCGACTGGTAAATAGTTCAATCGGTTCCAACTCTGAAGCAGCGGCAGATGAATTAGCCATTTCAATAGTGACAGTAAACGGTTTCGTGGTTGGCTACGTGCTGATTTCAGGTGAAAAGTCTTGCAAACTGCCTCGTAGTATCCTACCATGTAAGCCACCATTCTTAACGAGATTTGTGTAACGAACTTTTTTGTGCTTTACGTATTACTTGAGAACGTTCTTTTGTAACCAGAGGTTTAACGAAAACACTCAAAATAACAACGGATAATGGCCGCCTCTCTCTCTNGTTTCTAGAAACCGCGTAGAAGTGTCTTAATTTTAACTACTGTGATCACAATTCACTCGTGCCAATGTGTGAGAGTCTGAATTCTTTTAACTACTATCACTTTTACCAGACTCTCTTTAATGTTTTTCACCATTAGTTCAAGAATCAAATCGAATGACGTAAATGACGAACTTGCAAGTATATAGACTGCCTAAATGTTTGACGAAATCATAAATGAAAAGAATAAGACTGAAATATTGGACAACTTTAATGATTTGGTCGATTTCTTGTAGCTCAAAACGACAAAATAGCACGATCGAATTATAAGAAGACAGCGAGAGAGAATACTCGGAAGTGTCTACTAAAGGTGATAGTAGTTAAAAGAATTCAGACTCTCACACATTGGCACGAGTGAATTGTGATCACAGTAGTTAAAATTAAGACACTTCTACGCGGTTTCTAGAAACGCGGCTGGTTCTATCTCTATTTATAATACATTTCTAAACTTGTAACTTTCTTACAACCATTTTCAGAGAGAGAGAGTCGGCCATTATCCGTTGTTATTTTGAGTGTTTTCGTTAAACCTCTGGTTACAAAAGAACGTTCTCAAGTAATACGTAAAGCACAAAAAAGTTCGTTACACAAATCTCGTTAAGAATTCTTATCTGTTGTTTATAATCTCAATGAAACAATAAGGAACGAAAGAAATAAAGAAATATTACTTCTCGATGCTCGGTCAAGTGCTTCTTGGACGATTTTTTCACTAGTATTATCAAGAGCACTTGTTGCTTCATCCAACAATAAAATGCGAGGCTGTTTCACTAGCGCACGAGCTAAAGCAATACGTTGTTTTTCACCTCCACTTAATTGTATACCATGTTCGCCAACTACCGTTCCGTATTTCTAAAAGATACACATTATACGACACACACTTGGGAAAACAGAATACGAACATCGGGTAATTTCATAATGAAATTATGTGCATTGGCTTCCTTAGCTGCTGCTTCAATCTCTTGACAGGTTGCATTGAGCTTACCCAAACGAATATTCTCATAAATAGTCATACTAAACAAAATCTATTCAAAACCAACATGAAAAGCAAGCAGAATAGAAGAAGTTGATGAAAGCATACAGGCTCCTGGGCAACAACACCAATGCTTTGTCGCAATCTTCTGATATCATAATCTGGAAGTGGTCGTTTATTGATAGTTATTTTACCAGATGAAGGCTCATATAGACGAAGGAGAAGAGAGATACACGTACTTTTTCCTAGCAGCAAGAAATCACAGCATTTCGACGAGAAATCTACTCATTCATCGTATATATTTACCAGAACCACTCAAGCCAACTAGCGCAGTCGTTTGATTAGGACGAAATATAATTTTGAGGTCATCCAAAACTGTTGCATCCTTTCGAGATGGATATACTAAACTGACGTTGTGAAATTCTATATCACCGATAAGATCCATAAATGATTCGCCTTCCGATTTTTCTTCTCTCAATACATCGTGCTCATTGACACTTTTATTCTGTTCCTAATATAATAAAATAGTATCATAACAATTATGATCGCGAGATCGTTATTGTATCTTTCTACTTGTTTAATCAATTGAAGTACAGGTGGTGCTGCAGCTCGCCCTTCTGAAAATGACTGAGTGAGTGGACCAACAAAGGCTAAGAACTGAACGCACTGTGCAAAGAGTGTAACAATCTATAGAAAAAAAGACCCTTTCAGTTATGTGGAATTTTTTCGATGGCTTCATTTTCACAATGACTTACGACAAGAATGTGATTTATGCTCACAGCAGGACGACCCTCAGATGACATGAGAATGGCACCAAAAAGGAAACCAACCGCATAAACTAAGTAGGTGACGAAAGACATCCAACCTTTATAAGCACCAAATGCAACACCTTTACGAATGTTACTCCGATGAGTTGGATCCAGTTCCTTGTCGTACCTAAATCAGTGTTCAAAGTAAAATCAATTCTCTGAAAGTTGAAAATCAAGAACAAAAAAATACCAAAAGTAGCTATAGTTCGAGTTATAGCAATATACTCTATAAAAAAGATGTTATAGTAAGCAATACATGATTTTAAATCTGAATAGCATTTTCAGAGTCCTTTAAAGCAACTTGTCCTCCGAAAACTAATTTCAGTCTCAGGACTTTTCAATTGAAGTGAAATTGGTAGCGCATGTTGGGATTGAGGTGAGAAGTCTATGATAAAATTTCAACCAGATTGACCACTGTGTAACAGAGATATAAAACTAAGCAAGAGTAAAAACAGCTGATCTTTCGTTCTATGATTTCTTAGTCTAGATCCTTTTAGTGTATTTAAAATTTTTTTCGTTCGAAGTAGTGTCTCAGGATGCAGTACAGTATAGAGTCATTTTTTTAATTCTTGCTTTATTAGCGAAAAAGTGTTAGAGACTCAATCACTAAAAAAGTTCGAAGCAAAAAATCAAAAAATCTCGGAACGAATACGCAAAAAAACATCAGGTGAGAAAAGTAAAAAAAAACACTTTGGTAGCTTTAGTGGCATACCGATAAAAGAAGATGGTGGAATGAAGAAGAAGGCGCCAAAGTGTTTTAAATTACTTTTTTGGTGAACTTTACCCGACTCAAGACTGCTTAAATAAGGCTCTCCTTCACTATTAGTTGATTGATTTCTTGTTTTACGTTTTATGAACCGTAATTATTTTCAGAATAAATTAAAAAATTGATTATATACACTTAGTTTCGATTAAAATATTGATTTGCCAGGAAAAAAACTCAAACCACTTTTTTCATATAGTCGTCACAGAAATCATCAAAGTTTCCAGGCAAAAAGTCATATCGGATAAAAAACACATAACATTGTAAAGATTTGAAAGCATGCTATCTGCTCGTGCAATTATTTCAACTTCAAAAATTTCGTTGAAAGTCAACGTTTTTAGAGGGAATGGTCTTGGGTTGGATCATAATCAAGTTTTATTTATTTATTGGTTCTTCTAAAAAATAGTTTCAATTTTCTAAACAACGCGTCATTCAACAGGCTTTCTTAGCACTAGAGTTAATTCTGTGTTTGGGTAGTTCCATCATAGATCTCTCTCATATACGATGGCCTTCACCGATAAACCTGAAACTTTGAGCAACTGCAGGCTTCGCTGGCTTTAGATCATGATGTAAATATCCTTTATAGTTCATCTATATCGTAGTTTTTTCCAAGTCAAAATTCCGACCTCAACCTGTTTTGATGCTTTTTCCAAATTTTAATGAAGAAATCTTTTACTTCACCTTGTGCATCAAATTAAGCTTTGAATATCCTTATAGTGTAAATTGAAAAAATCCCAGCAGAATAATAAGTGGGACCTATGCTCACATTACTTTCTATAAGTGTAGAGATGCATAAACAAAATGGTCCTTAATACAACCATTTTAAACTATTAAAAGTATTTTCACATTGCTGTAAACATTTATCGCAATTTATAAATCATCACAGGCTAGTATAGGTTGAAAACTAGGGATATTTTATATGTATATCAGCTAATACGCGTGTCGCACAACTTTAGTACCGCCAGTTCGAGATCAACACATAAATAAACCATTGCCAATTTGTTGTGGAGAACAGTCGAAAATACAGAGAAAGTGATTTTGTGATATAAGCTTCCTAAGAGAATCGCGACTGGTAGCTAGTGGCAAAGATGTCACCAATATGTTGTGAAAAACATAGATATTTGGCCTTCTAATTTATAAGACCTTTATATTGAAATAAGCTGACGGGTATGAAGTTATTTATTATCAAGGAATCCTGCATTAGTAAGAATATCTTTCCAGAAAATGCTTAGTTTCTAATAGTGGGTTATCTGTCTTGGCGGTAATCGACAAAATGTCTCTTTTTGTGATGTGATCTCTTTACGAAAAATGAGTTATTGTTTTTTACTGTTCATCAAGTCTTTTCATTTTTTTATAAGAACTAGTTTGACAAAGCTAACTTTTTGTGAGCTATGTAACAGAGATATTTCTATTCAAAAATAATTCATTTTTTCCTATAATATTTCCTAATGCGATGACGATTTTTCGACGATTTTATTTTTCCTATCTGGCGAGAAACTGTTTCGGTGCAATGGTTAGACTCAGCCATTTCAGAATTTTTATAGTATTATACTGTAGAAATGATGAATGATAAATTAACATAAAATAGGACCGATTGGTCTATACTAAGAAAGCATAGTGCTAGGAAAAGCGAATCCAATCGGAGCATCCTATGGATTGATATCAGTCAAACTCTATTCTAAGGATAAAATCTTTTCCCCATGTGGCAACATGACAGTATTGTTTTAGGCGATATTTTTATCACATGTCTCATTTATAACTTGCGAGAAGACTCAATTTAATCCTAAGAGATAAAAAAATAGGGCGTTTGAATTCATGCGATATATATTAAATTTTGCGAAATCGCAATCAAAATTCATGGTTAAGCGCAGAGCGAAGAGATGGATATGAGCATACATGCGGATGAGGGTTTGGAGATCTGTACGAGCATGTGAACGTAGATCAGTACGAATGCAAATAATTTACTCTTACACTCTCATCAACACTTCTCCACGTCCCTGCCTATAATTACTCATACTCTCAAATTTTCGTAGAATTAATTTTGTTGCAGGATCCCGCCAGAAAAGATGGGGAATCTGCCACCCCTCCAGATTCTAATTTCAATACGCTAGCGTGTCAATCTATGATTGTACACCTCTTCTTCTTTCCTCCTCTTCTCCTTTTCTTTCCTCTCCTCTTCGCATATACAACTATCGTTTGTTTTCTTCCTTTCTGCGTGTAATTAGATGCCAGCCTTTAGACCTGATTGTTGCCCTTTGGGCTTGGATGTCAACCTTTGAGTCTGGATGTTGGCCTTTCAGCTTTACATCTATACAGGATATTTTTGACTTTCTCGGTTGACCTAATACCTCACCGAGTGATAGCGATAGATCATCGTAGATATTATTTCAAAGAGTTTGGTATTTTTCTGTAGCGTGATGCTATATGAACCGAAAACTATGTAAGGACGCGGAAAGTATAGCATAGGCGCGATTTCCTTGGATTGAATAAACGATACACTCAACACATATGATCTGTTGTATCTGAAATCGTCACAGCCAGTAAGGTAGAACTTGATATTCTGAACCTTTCTGACAATTTTCTAGAATGTTTTTTTTTCAATAAAACAGAAATATGGCAGGTTAAGTGACCTTTAACAGATGCATAAAAAATTTGCATTTTGAACTTGAAAGATAGTGCTGGTTGTTGTTTCCCTGTATCCTGATATGATCGGTAATAGTATAGACTTGCTCGGTTTTTGACACTCTATCAAAATAACATATACATCATGTATGCAAAAGTTACTCATTCGGATGTATAGTGTGAATTATGTACCATATTATTAGTTCCCTGGCTTTATTATCGATCTTGTGGACTGTCACGTAACGGAAATGATGCGTTCACCAAACTTCTCTCTGTCATAAAAAATTGCGCTGTCTCACAGTCCATCGATCCATCTAGTTTTTCATGACGATTCAAATTCTCCGAAAGGCTCTTTTCATCGAAAAACGGTGAAATATCCACTATTTTTATGCTATGTAAAGCTGAGCTTAGCCTTCGCTCTTTACTCAAGCTCGGTTTCTGGCGAAACCAACGTCATCTTCGGAATCAGCATGAAAAATTCAACTAGTCAACATATGTTTCACTTCCTTCCGTCGACATCTACATAATTCATACTATACATCCGAATGAGTAATTTTTGCATACATGATGTATATGTTATTTTGATAGAGCGTCAAAAACCGAGCAAGTCTATACTATTACCGATCATATCAGGCTACAGGGAAACAACAGCCAGCACTATCTTTCAAGTTCGAAATGCACAATTTTTATGCATCTGTTAAAGGTCACTTAGCCTGCCATATTTCTGTTTTATTGAAAAAAAACATTCTAGAAAATTGTCAAAAAGGTTCAGAATATCAAGTTCTACCTTACTAGCGTATTGAAATTAGAATCTGGAGGGGTGATAGACTTCCCATCTTTTCCGGCGGGGTCCTTTGTCACTAAATAGTATGTTAAAGATACTATTGTTGTTAATATCGAAAGTTCATCATTGGCCACTTGTAATATCAAATATAAACAAGCGGCGCTCGCCGTGCCGACTCACTTAACCCTTGACTGTGGAGGACAGGTATTTTTTTCGTGACCCCACAGTGAGACAAATTGATCTAACAATTTTCTACACGAAAAAACAATTCAAATGTTTTGGCGCAGATATATTTAGTGACTTTCGAAAGTAAAATAAAATACTCAATTTTTCCTACTCTTTTTGGAGAGGCATATAAAAGCCTAAATTTTATACTAACAATGCAATATGCAATAAGAAGAAACAAACGATGACGCAATACAATAAGCACTAGAGCCACCTCAATCGAACGACATCACCACCATACACAACCAATCAAATGCGCCACGAAGCATATATAAGAGTCAAAAATATAGATCATCAAACATTAATCTTAGTTGGCTCAAAGTCAATGTCACTTTCCAGACATCCTGTCCCTCATCTAAATACTTCAGCCAATCAACTTCACTACCACGATACAAGACGCTATTCCATCCAGAAATCGGCAAATCCGCGAAAAAGCAACTCTAACTCCAATTTATGAATTCAACTGGAACAAACACTCAATCAAAAAAGAATATTTTTACTGTTAATCCAAATTTACTACGAACACCAACAATACTCATCGCTTACTCGCAGAAGTTGTATTTCTTTGTCTTTCTCAAATTCCCATATATTCAATAGGTTTAACTCAATGGATTAGGATTACATTTGACACGTCTGATTCTAGAAAACGTATCTTTTGATATCTGTATTTTCGCCTTTAGTGAATTTAGCTACAGTGATACATACGCTTGTTTGTCGCTCTTTTATTACTCCTAAGATCAGTTGCAGTCGCATAAAAGTTGGAACATACTAGCGACTTCAACTGTCTTCTGACACTAGTCCCAGCCATCCCAACCCAGCATAACCTTCATATTCCATTATGAACAAATCGACAAGAACTGAACACCTAACCTACATAAAATCCTGAACTCAGGGAACAGATTCGCCGATCATCGATTCCAATCACCTATGTCCAGACACCAACCCCAAAAGAACCAATCAACGACTTACTTTCATCCATCCGCCCATAGTTTCGCCTAAGACCCACACTCACACCCATTCATCCACCAATGTGTTGACCCAAGGCCCCCACCCACGCTCATACACCCACTCATGGCTTCATTCTAGACCCTCTCCCCCTTAACCCGCACTCGTTCTACCGTCAGTACAATAGAAGTTTTCAATGTGCTGAATGATTTTGAGGGGGAAAATGTTTTTTCGACCTTTGACCCTGGCACAAATAGACAGACAAACTATTTTATTTCATATGACCCTCTCTACAGTCGAGGGAATTAGGAGAAAATGTCAGAATAAACTCTTTTAAGAAAATCAAGTGTGATCGC
This sequence comes from Adineta ricciae, assembly GCA_905250025.1. Taxonomy (NCBI): domain Eukaryota; kingdom Metazoa; phylum Rotifera; class Eurotatoria; order Adinetida; family Adinetidae; genus Adineta; species Adineta ricciae. The sequence continues at coordinate 52,698 of CAJNOJ010000363.1, read as the reverse complement.
GTTACCTTAATGCAAACGGTGCCGCTTGAAAATTCGAAGGATTTAGGAAATATTTCGTCCTCCATCAGATGCATTAAACTGTTGGCTACAAATCTAATGCTGACCGTTTTCATATATGAGGTACAGCTTCGCAAAAAAAATAAGAAGAAAATAGAAGACCCTTATGTCTATGGTACTTTTTTTGCCATCGTATCACGTCATTCATTTTCGCGTTTATTATTGAACGATTCTCTTTAGAAAGCAGATCTTTTTAGAAGATATGGGGCTAACGTAGATACAAATTTCAATAAAAAATGAACTATCTAGTTGATGCTGCCCTTGAGAAAGATCAAACGAGGTACGGCTAAAATGTCATCGCATTATGCTCATGCAATCTTATGTGTTAAAAGAATGCTCACCCTCATCGCCTTCAATATTTTTAAGTCTGAAGGAGTTACGCTAAATGGTTCTTTAAAAATGTAGGCCATGCTTGCCTGCGTATATAATTACCTTTTCTGCTCAAATTGAGCACCATTCAGTGAATAGACAGTTCGCAATGAACTGAACACTTCTTGAACGATCTTTCCAGCACTGGTATATGTTGCTAATTCATTAACTGTCTCAGTACTGATTACCTGCAATAATTGAGCTACTAAAATTAACTAATTTAAATTGATAGATTCCTACTCGGGCAAAGATCACGGAAGCAATAGCAACCACAGGTGAAAGGCACGAGAGAATAAATGATAACTTCCAGTTAATAACGAATGAAACAACTACACTGCCGACCATGGTGATTACAATCGCAATATATATTAGAAAATCCATATTAATACCCAATTCAATCTTTGAAATGTTGCTATAAAGCAATTGGATAATTATTAACACGCTCTTTTGTACTAAAGATGAAATGTACTTACTTAAATAGTTTCGAAATTAGTTCACTGATTGAATTAGTATCCAAATATGTCATGTTCTAAACAATAAGATCTAATGATAATTAAAACGCTATCTGAGCACTTATAATGAATCCTTTTTTCAAGAGACATCGAGTCCGGTTACTACCACATCTATAAAATCATATATACGAATATTCAAGACGACAAAATAGCTAATTATATGGCTTTACAGTCAACAGAGCCACATCAATGTGACTGAGCGTACATTAGAATACGGTATAATCAAGTCAATCATATAGAATGGCTAGAATCCGCCTAAATAATGTAGGACTCTCAAAATTTGAGCGAGAAAATCGATGATTCTGGATATCGGCATCCATCAGAGCTCTTTAGAATCTTTTTTTGAACTATTGAAGCCCTTCTAAATCTTTAAAAACATCATAGTTTCAACCGCACCATAATTCGTTCCCATAAATAAGAATTCTCATGTAAAATGAAGAAGATTTCTGGTGATAGTACATTTCTGAATCACTAGAACTAATTAAAATCCTATGGAAATACATCGAAACTTAAAGAAATCTCACAGCTTTAAAAGAAGCTATTTTCGGCCTTGAGAATATTATTTATTCATTCGACTAAGCAAAGGGACCATTTAATAGAAATCTTTTATGTGCTTGTTTAGAAATAATCAGGCATTTAATGCTACAGTAAAATCTCTCACAGTAGACATTCTATAATGGGTATTCCCCCGTAGTAGACACGTTAGGGTTCGATGGACTACTTTTTATTGCATCTGAACCTCTACAAAGTGGACATTTTTGAATGCCCAAAACAATAGGTTTTGCGAGGGTTGCGCGAATACCAGTAAAATTTGTACTCCTATTTCTTATCCAGATAGAACCTTTCTTCTCAAGTACAGGCTCAACTTTCCACTGAAAAACCTGACACACTTCAGCTCGCACTGACCTCACTTCTCATCTCCTGACTTTTGTGGAACTCACATTGTTTTTCCAAGAAAAATAAGTGAGTGTAAGTTTTAAGTCGAGAAATTCTATGATCTTCCCTCACCCTAAGATCATGTACAGGTGTCCCAGCTGTAAGTGCTAAGGGCTATAGCCGCTAAGAGATTCTAGGGAATGTCACGAGTACTTTGAATGTAGAGAGGATTGAGGATACAGCACATGAAGAATTGTTATCAACATGTTCAAAATTGTATTATTTGTTATCAGACCGAGAATCTTTCCTTTTCAAATTCAACTTCATTTATGTGCGCTCTACTGCGTGAATTTTATTCTTTATTATTCAATTCATGAGGAAAAGACTCAACGCGCATTGTATTCAGGAAAATCTCACCTTATAAAAAACTTTAAACGTTTTTTCGGCTAGCATTTCCTTATTAAACTCAACAATCAACCGTAGATTGACTTCTTTAATCGAATCAACTGACTACATCCTGTGTGACTAGTACAAACATCGCGAGCTTGAGTGCACGGGTTCTAAAAATAAGTTTAATTTATAAATGTTCTATTCTTATTCATAGTTTCATTCTGAAAACACGAGCACATGAGTTCCACATTTCAGCCCCAAAGGGATTACGCTGATGAGCTTTTCTAATCATGTATTGGAGCTACTTTGGGTCTGGAAAATACAGAATCAGTTATTGGTTACTGATATGTAGGAAGACCCAGATGGCAGTTGTCTGCAGTTAACATCTTCGGCGCGAAAAAAGCAGACTCGAAGCACGAACATCATCTGTATCGAATACATATCTCTGTGTGATCGACTGGAGATACACTAAAATGTTCACAAGCAAGCTTTATGCTAACAAGAAAGTTTATCCTACAGTTTAAGGTCTTAGGCAACTTGAATGCGGATTTGGATTTCCACATAAGCTTTTGCGAACTGTTGCTTGAATTTATTCTGTAGAAAAGGTCGATAGACTCAAAATCTGGGCGTACAAGGAAAATTTGAAGCGTCTTGAGGTTGTCTGAGCGCTCATCATCAGCAGCATCTGCATGAAAGAACGAGCAAGATAGTAAAATGAGGATATCTGTGCAGTTCAGCATCAATCGCATTCGCAGATGAGAGCGAGCAAGATGGAGAAATGGGATGCTTTAGTTTTTCATTTGAAATACTCTAGTTCTTCTCAGCGTCTCGACGTGATATGATATGGATGCAACGAAAGATCCGAATGATATACTAATGTGGTGTTCTCTGAGGCAGCGTAGTGCAAACATCTAGGATATGAACTTACTGAATCTAGCTAAGCAGCAATCGATTTTAAATGCTTTACCAACAAAGTTACAGTGTGGTGCATAATTATGAGGTCACTTGTTTTACCAATAAGATAAATCAAATGAATATGATACTTAGTCAATTAGTACAGGTGAATGACAAGAATATATATATAAAATTTTCGAGCACATATCCTTTGGCTTTCCTTTTTATATATAGAACTTTCTCTGTTTTTTTTATGCATAAATATAAGACCGCGTGGTATATTTATTATAATACTTCTTTTCTCAGCGACATTTTCGTAAACAAGCATACTAAATTGGCACCTGGATACAAATAGAGAAATGCCTAAAGCAATACAACTGACTGAAGACGAGAAAAGACGTATTCTAGACTTGCAGAAGGAAAACTATCCGTATCGAGAAATCAATCAATCCAAAACCGTGGCAACAAATTTTTTGAAAGATCCACTTAAGTATGGATTAATAAAACGAACTGGTCGTAGAAGAAAGGTTGAAGAACGCACTAAACGACATATTTTAAGAACTGCTAGTAACAAATCAATATCTTGTGCCGATATTATTCACGATTTAAACTTGAAACTGTCAAGATGGACCATAAATCGGGTTATCAAAAAGTAAAAAATCTTGAAGAAAAAAGAAAAAGAAGCGTTCTCCACTTTTAACAAAGTCACACAAAGAATTACGATTACAATGAGCTAAAGATCATATGTTCTGGAATGAAGAATGGCGTAAAGTTGTGTGGTCGGACGAGAAGAAATTTAATCTTGATGGTCCTGATGGCTTTCCTTACTACTGGCATGATCTGCATAAAGAGGAAGAAATTTTTTCATTTCGGACTCAAGGTGATGGGAGTGTTATGATTTGGGCATCTTTTGGTTGGGGTGGTAAAAGCTCAATATGCTTTATTAACGGGCGAATGAATTCAAAGGGATATCACGATGTGCTAAAGAATCATCTAGTCAACATTGGTCCCAATATTGGTGAATCTGATTGGATTTTTTTCAGCGAGATAATGCTGCTGTTCATCGGGCGAAGGTCAATATCGCTTGGGTCAAGTCTAAAAAACCAAATTTTTACCCTGGCCACCATTATCTACTGACTTAAGCCCTATCGAAAATATGTGGGGGAATACTAGCAAGAAAGGTTTTTGCAGGATGCAAACAATTTCGAACCAAAGAGTAGTTAAAAACTGCTGTATTAAAATCATGGGAAGAAATAAGTGCTGATCAGCTTTGGAATTTAGTTCATTCGATGCCAGATAGATTATTTGAGATGATTAAGTTAAATGGAGCAGAAACCAAATATTGATTGTTACTTTCGTTCTTCTTTTTTCTACGTCTTTTGTTGTGGTCTTATAATTATACACCACACTGTAGATCAAAACATGCTAGTACAAGTTAACCGATTCTAGGTTTTGGGATATAAAGTAGAGTCAGTACATGACAGTACGTGTTAACGCAAATTTATCAGATAGGCTTGGCCACGTGATTATAGCCTTCTATGGGTAAGGTCGAAAGTGAAAGCGAACCGACAGTGTCTATACCAATCTGAGGGCCGTAGGTTAAGGTATTGAAAATAAATCTGCAAATCTTCGAGGAACAATTGGACTTTAGAAGGGAAGCGCAGAAAAACAAGTCTCTCTACAGTTGCTGTGAGCTGCGGTGCACCCTTTGACTCTTTGCGCCTCATGCCCGAACGGAGAGGAATCCTTTTCTCCTCCGTGTCCTATGATCTTGTAGCGCTGGTTGACCCTAGTTAATCGACATAGTTGGAAAAGTTCTCACAAGGAAACATTCCCCGGTGATCATTCACTTTTGAGTCGTGACTTGGCGCATCT
>CAJNOJ010000363.1:18003-47670 GCA_905250025.1 Adineta ricciae | reverse complement strand
TCATCTGCCCAATAGTTTCATTAGAAAGAGCAGAAAATTCTGCACAAAATCAAATATGAACCATCACGAAAAAGTACATATAGGGCGAAGTTATGATGACTGAATATTCAGTCATCATAACTTCGCCCTATATGTACTTTTTCGTGATGGTTCATATTTGATTTTGTGCAGAATTTTCTGCTCTTTCTAATGAAACTATTGGGCAGATGATACGAAAGAATTTTTGTTATGATATGTCTGAAAAGACACTAGCATAATAGGGGAAGAAATGAGTGCAATTACCGGATAGTATTGGCCATCGGAAACCTTTCATATGGTTCCAGATTGATTTGAGTTTGGTGTAGAAAGATTCTCAGTCTCATTCTGCATCGTTTTTGGTATTTATCAAGCTGATTTGGAAATGGGCCGATTTACGGTCTTATACGCCCCGTCCTTTGATGCTCTGTTTGAATATACCTTTGAAGTTTTCATTTGATTGATAGTTAGTTAGTTGTGAGAGAACACGTTTGAACGGATAAAAAAGTGACATACAGATAACATGATAAATCTTCTCTGCTGATTTATAATTCATTTCAACAATACTCAGGTATTGTTTGAAGTCTCTGTCTTGAGCAGATTTTAATGCTCTACAACATCATGGAATCTACGAAAAGAAAGCTCAAAACAGTCAAAACGAGAAAAGATTCTTTTGAGATGTCACTATTTACATAATTGGGTATTCTGTATAAAGAGATTTTAGCGAATTTTTGTATGAAATATAAGAAATGATTGAAAGCAAAATAAATCACGTATCTTATCGAACAAACTTCATTCGGCAAAAGTGTTGTATTAACAGTTCGATTTAAGCGATTTTAATCAAAACACAAAGCTGTAGTTCGTACGGTATCCTGTAAAAAAATTGTTTTCATTCCTTATCAAAGATTCGTCTCCAATAATTCGATCTCAGTTTACAAAATTACTCCAAACTTATGTTTAGAAAGCACATCAATTCACAGATTGCTTCTAAGGGGCTAGAAAAAGAACAAATATTTTGTGCTAAGACTTTGCAACAGGATTATGCATTAGGATATACAGTAAAAAAATGAAGTGATCATATTGCGATTTAAAACATTGTTTGTGGTGGAGTCTGATAATGCATGCGATTTTCTCAAGCATTCAAGTCTAAAAAAACGTTTTCTTTCCAAGATGTTAGTCTAAAGAGCCAGAAAATAGTGGAATATGGGGATGTATGCATCAAATTCAACTTCAGTAAAATTTATATCTAATTATATAGCTAGATTTCACCGGATTTGATTAGAGCTGAGTTTGGGCTCGGCAAGATTTGGATTTGAAGTTGATTATATTTAACTGGAATCGCTCGCAATATCGATTATGTTTAAATTCAAGCTTTCTTGAATTTCATTTCAATACGAACTGATAACAAACTAGAATGAATGAGGATATAACGTGTTCATAGAGCTCTCTGAATTTCTTCATGAAAAGACTTGAATACGATTAAATCTTGAATAGAATTTCATTTAGTTTTTCCAGAGTTGTGTTGGCGATCTCCTATTATTTAAAGACAATGTAGACTTGATTGGATTCGACAATCAAATCTGATCAAACTCAAACCGAAATGTGCTCGAATCTATTTCAAACCCAAATTAAGCCCCACTGAGCTCCGATCAAATATAAGAATTGGATTTGAATGGAACTCAACTTGGTACATACCTAAATATGGGCAGTTTTTAAGCGGCTTAACATTCTTAGAAAAGAATTCTATAGAGTTGAAATTTTGCGAATATTGAGCCGATTAGCAGATTTTTCTGTGGACAAAATTTCAGATCAAAACATGATGCTCCCTCTTTTTACGATATATTCTGTTATATGTCAACTATTTTAATCCTGAAATTTTCTTGCGTTCAATCAGCTGGTGTTTGAACCTATCCTGGTAATTAAAACATAAGGGATAAAAAGAACTTGCTGATTTAAAAGGAGCAATATCTTGTAACTTAGTTGGACATTGTGTGATTTTCGTCTTCTAAGAAGGCGAAAGAGCGACAAATATCATTCCTGCGTTCTGTATGGCATCAATTGAGTTAAAGCAGAATTGGAGTTTGTTTAATTGGACCAAAAGCAAAATGGGCTCGGTGAAAACGTTATTTTTACAGATTAATAATGTTTAAAAATTATACTTGTTTTCAAGGTTTTTCTCATAAAAATAAAATTTCTCCGCATTTTCTTTGAAGTATTGTGACGGATAGAAGTGAAAGCTCAAAAGATATTCTCGCAAACGTTGTATTTCTATTAGTTTGAACAATTCATTCCTGTTAAAAAAAAGTTTGGTTTTTATTCTAATCAACGTGCTTTTGTAAAGACTGGAGGAAACAGTTAATCTGATTTTAACTCTTTGTTGAAGTTTTAGAAAAATGTCTATAGGTTCTAGCGCAAGACCTATGAATATGACGGAAGGCTACGCGTAAGTGTCCTCCACTTTGAAGAAACTTACTAGTTGGATAATTCCCATTAAAGAATTCTCGTCAACATCATCTGCTTCAGTATTATCAACTAGTTGGTCATGTTTTCGCACATCTTCTCGAGCATAAAGACTTCGAAGCCAATTGGATACACTACAATAAGTCAAATAACTATGACGACGAATATCACATCGCGCTCATTGAATCATACCTGCCCGATAACGTTTGTTTACCGTCTTGATTACCATGATTTCCATCGTCACTACTGACGGCTGATTGCAATGATGTCTGTAGTAAAGGTTCTTTGTCGCTCATTGTATTTTTTTTCTCTGAAAAGTGTTTTACACATAGAAAACAGTTGTAAAGGAGAGGGATGTATCAGTGCCCATTTTCGCCCTTATCATTTTCACATTGCATCCACTTCCATACTTCACGCGTTAAAAGATTAGAAGTTACTTATCATTTTGATACTAAATATGAAGTACTTTCAGTGGGCTATAGGTGCACACTACACAACACCTATCTTCACTATGTATTAAATGCCTGGAAAAGCCATTCACCAGTGAGTACGGTTAGCCTCATTGTATAAGAAAAACAGTCAAAATATCTACTGATTCATTGAAGTCTCTGGATAGGCCATTGTTCAAGCTTCATTTTCATACCAGAATAGTTAGGTAAAATAATCTTTGTCCTGATTGCAGTCAATGCAAATGTTATAGTCTACTTAATAGTTGAGTGAAACATCGCTTTTGCGGATCAAATAGTGATTCAATAGAAGCAACGCCCCCTTTCTTCGATATCGTGGATGATAGAGCTTAAAAAGCTCTAAAGGGTGTCCCAGGAGTAATGAGCCTATCAGTGTTTTACCGACATCTGTGTCAAAATTTATTCATTCGGGGCAATTTTTTTTCAAGAAATTCGTCTTTTCATCCGCTACAAGAATCTATACTTCAAATTTTTATTCGTACGTATCTTTTACTCAGCATATAATGAAAAACAAAGATCTTCAACAAGTAGTTTTTCATAAATATGAAGATGGTGATAATCCTACCGAAATCTTTCGTGATTTAAATGGCACGTTAGGATTAGCCAGCTTGAAAAGATCGTGTAAGATTATCCGTGAAACCGGTTCTGTCCAGCTATTGAAACTACCTGGCTGTCCACGTTTTGCTCGAACTAGTAAAACGATTAAAAAAAGCAAGCACAAACTCGACCAGAAGAAGATGCTATCGGTTCGAAGTGTGACTAAGGATTATCCCATATCTGAATCAAGTGCACATCGAATATTAAGGGGAGACCTGAAACTTCATACCTACAAGATGACCATCGAACCAAACCTTACGGAAGAGCACAAAATCAAACGAGAAAAATTCGTTAATTAGAACGGTAATAATTTTCGAAAAGAGAACATGATGCGCATCTTGTTTTCGGATGAAAAAATGTTTGATCTCGACGGAATATATAATTTCCAAAATCAACGTATTTGGGCTGGTAAACCCCTCCCTGTAATAAAAAGCCCCCCTATTTTTTCAAAACCTTTTACAGAGTTTTTCGGGATTTTCATTTGCTTATTACCGTAAAATTTGAGGAAACAGTAGATTTTGAGGTAAAGAAGTAGTAATAACCCCCACAAAGCTTATGATCGCATACAAATCTGTCAAAAAACCCTAAAAACTTAGGTACCTAAAATTTTCAAAAAATGATGGGACATATTAGAAGCCCCCTGGAAAACCTTTTTACGCTTGCCAAGTTAGANAGGAAACAGTAGATTTTGAGGTAAAGAAGTAGTAATAACCGCCACAAAGCTTATGATCGCATACAAATCTGTCAAAAAACCCTAAAAACTTAGGTACCTAAAATTTTCAAAAAATGATGGGACATATTAGAAGCCCCCTGGAAAACCTTTTTACGCTTGCCAAGTTAGAGACCCCCGGGGGCTTCTATTACGGGGAGGGGTTTAGTCGAGATGAAGCAGATGAAAAGGGTGGTATCAAAATGAAACAGAAATTCCCGCAAAACGTTGCGGTCTGGGTAGGCGTTTGCTCCAAAGGAGTGACACCATTAGTCATTTTTTTACTACGGAACAATGGATCATGCTAGATATATCCAAAATGTTCTTCCTATCGCACTTGAATATGGAAATAAAACCTTCGGAGAGCATTGGACATTTCAACACGACGGTGCGAAACTTCACATCCATCACCTAACACAACAAGTAACGCGGTTCAGTAGCCCCTGACCCTCTACTGAAAGGATATCATCTAATAGTATCTATTTTTTAAAAGAAATGCTAGTTGGGTAAAGCGTTCTGCAACACTTTAACATGAAGACGAGAATGAAATTGCTGCAGAACTTTTTGCCTAACCAAACAACTAAAAACTATTTTATTTCGATGGTGCAATTATTCGATGATTTGCGTCTGTCTTTCACCCATATTCATTTGGTACCCTAAAATTTTCTCAGACAAACGCCTAGTCGTTCTTCGGTCTCCCTCTGGTCGGTCACTCACGGCTAGCCGTTAGTACATACTAGGCATGTGACAACTCAAGCTCAACAGCTCGTGTGAACTGAATTGAAGAACTGGCTCTCTATTTTCCGCTCAAATAAGCTGGAAATGAACTGTTTGTATGAAGCATAGAGCCTGTGCTGTGCGCGCTCAATAGTGGTCTCTACATAAGCATACGAGAATATGACAGCTTTGTGTTCTTGTTTCGCTTGTGTGGGTGGGCCGGATAATTTTTTTCAGGCAAAGCAATAAACGCATTTTCCGTGAAAAACGCTTATATTTTTACATTCATCTTAACATTTTAGTCAAAAATTCTTTTTAGAGGAAGGCGATTGTCCTCCATCCCCTCTAGCCCGCCAATGTTTCTCTGAGTTATTATTATATCCTGTTTTGTAAAAATTTCTTTATCTAATGTGCTAGATGTAAATCGCTTCATACTGTATTCTGAAAGAATTTTACTCGTTTTATTTGAAAAGCCACTGAAAATCATCAATGGTTGAATTTTATTTTTACTTATATGTCACGCGATGCTAATACATGATTAGCTAATCGAAAGAATGTATTTTCATGCTGGCGATACATTTTACACACCAAGTAAACCACATTGAACTTTCCAAGATTGGTTGGGATGCTTTAATTTCGATATTAAGTTAGTACTAGAGAGATAAACATTAGGTGTCTCGCAGCCTAGTCATATAAGAATTTAGGCATATCATATATATATAGGGTGTCCGTAAAGTTCTTAGAGTCAGAAAATGTTCACTATTTTTTTCATTCTTTATCTAAATGAGCTGATTTTTTTTCTGAGCATAGTAAGTGCATAGAAGCATCTATTCATCACAAAACAGGCCATTCATGAAAATAGAACACGCAAACTTTCTCTAATGGAATAAGTAAACTTTACAACAAGGATTTTTCCAAACTCTAAGGACTTTATGGGCACCCTATATATTGATATTATTAGTAAAGACCATAGGTCTCTATATAAGGTATACTGAACACTATTCATACATGGATTCATCGCATGAAAAATTTCAAAAAGAACTGGTGACTAGCTCCCGTTCAAATGAAAAGAACTGATCATTAGCTTCAATCCAAGCGAAAGAAATGTTCTCAGACAGCTCCAGTTCATTGACCGGAGATGGAGTTGTCACATATCGGGTACATACTAAATTCTTCTCATATTTTCATTGAAAAAAGTGTTCGATTCATACTGAGTTGTTCTGCAGTCGAAATTATCAAAAGTTTTCATAACTGTGTGATCCATCCTAGATATTTTATTGTTTTCTTAAATTCAAGAAGCTGGTAATTCGCATTGCTTACTCTCCAAGCTCGAAAAAACAGCAATTATGTTCTTTCAAAAAATGATGGACACTATCTTGACTCTTATATACCTTAACTTTCAAATAACTCTGAAGACAAACGCCTAGTTGTTCCTATGTCTACCTCCAATGTGCCATTCACTTTTGGTTGACTTTCAAAGTGAATAACTACGTTTTGTTTTGTTAGCGCTTCCGAGATGGTGATCTTCTATTCATTTGATTGTCAAACAACATAGACAAAAGGTTTTATTTTATGATTTGCCATGAAACGAGCACGCATCATAGTGCTTCATATGTTTAGACTGCTTTTTGTACAGTCGATTTTCTTATATACCTATTAAGATGGAACTCCACTAACGGGGTATATCTTTTGGTGACGTACTTTCGCTAAAATCTTAACAAAACACCTGACGTGTCGCAGTCGTTGCTAACGACGCGAAAGTGATTCTGCGCACATGCCATTTTCTCTGATTTCTGGAGTTATAAGTATCATAATACAATACGCATAAAATCTTGTCGTGTAAACTTCTAAACTATTATTTTCTCTCCCATCACATATTGGAATAGCGTTCAGCTCATTACCTTCCACAAAAGATTTTAAAAAAGACACAGAAAAATTTCTGCTTTGAAAAGAGAAAGGGAAAGATCAAAGACCGATGGGTAAGACAAAATTGACCTCAGATTCGAGCTCCTCGACTCCGATTACCCTTCGGTCAACCCTCACTATTATCAACTACCGCTAGGTAATATTGAAAGAAAACTGAATGAACGGACGAGCGAACATCAACTGGTTTTTTCGGTGATAACATCTCGACGCACTACCATCCTTTCAGTAGAGAGAAAAATGGTTTCAGGATAATTTTCTATCGTTCATAAATAAAGATCAATATCCACCGAATAGTCCAGACTAAAATCCATTGGACTATTACATCTGGGATGAGTTTGCGTAGCGTGTGAATTGGCAGAAAGTGACATTAAAATCCACATTAATTAATGAATTAAAGCGTGCTGTTAAAAAAATTTGACGTGATGTTATGTTACAAAGTTGTTCATCTTGAACTACTCGTTTACAGCGTGTATTAAAAAATAAAAATATGTCATTTTGTAGCGCTTGAAAAGCTCTATCGTTTGAAAGAAAAAATCCTAGAACGAATCAGATTTGATAAATATATCAGCAAAATACTGAGAGGCTCATTATTCCTGAGACACTCGTTATGAGTTTGGTACAGTTATAACACTAACCGAGACGGATCTGTGATGCTTTCTAGCTGTGCTACTTTTTCTCTGAACCATGTCGAAGGGTAGTCTCTCGTAACAAGACGAACGGTCATCACTGACGAAGTTGTCAGATATTTGTGATAATGCGCTAGAGATCTGATACCATCCATTTACTTTTACAATGAAGCTACGCTATCTTTTCCTCGAAGAGCATAGGATAACAAAGGTAATATGAAAATATGGACTGCCACAGTCAGCAAAAACTCACACCACATGTAAACATGACTTTGTCATCGTATAGTGCGAAATAGCGACACCAGTGCAGAGACTAACGAACAATTTCAAAGCATTACTGTAACTCTGATCTTGAGCGTACACTTTCATGGCCTTTCAAAATCGACAAGATAATTTAAGCAAAATATCCTTCTAAAGAAAACATTTCTAGATTGATTGATAAGCTATGTCATGACAATAGATGTTTAATCAGAGTATTTTCCTACATATACTTGAGGATGACACTAGAAACTCTCTATAGAGTTCAACTCGTCCAGGAATATATGTATAAATACAACTTTCAAGAGGTGATCGATAGCTAGCTCTTAAAGCTTCGAAACTACGTGTTAGCAGACAACGAAAGTCTCTATCGAGAAATGAACATCAGTAACGTGTGCAATTTGAGCAACTCGATGATTTGGCACCATCCATTCCAGTGTTTTCAGTTTACAATAGATCACTCTCGTTCGAATACATTCTTATCCAAAAACTAAATTTCAATAGGAAGTTTCTCAGAAAGCCATCGCAACCTGATACTCATACTTCGAAGTGAATAATTACCGCTCCTCTTGCAGGAAGTGTCTACCACCCAGCGTAGTTCGAAGCCGATATAGCACTGCTAGAAAGCATTATATGAGCACCTCTGATAACGCTGTAATCATACGAAACTAATACATATCTACTGATCATATGCATTTCGTCAACCCTAGTACGTCCATACTCTATTTTGCGTGCTCGAATCATCCTGCAATCATGCATTGCTACCATCTTATGTCGTTTCTTAACCCTTAGATACAATAAAATATCTTAATTCTATGAAATATAGTAGGAACCGATCTAAAAGCGACCTGTCTTTGGCAGACTGGGATTAAAATTACTTGCGAACGAGAAAAATTACCTTTTTTTTCAGGTCAATGGTTTATAGTAGGGATGGTCGTTCTCCGCCAAAGAAAGTCATTAAGAAAAACTAATACATACTTTCGTTTGCCATCCTCCAAGGAACAAAGTGGCATAAGATCGTAAGGCTTACCATGAATCTATCTCGAGTTAAAGTCTTTGCGACGGAGTGAAGCCCCTCATTGAATCGACATGATTCTCTGTCATGAGAAAATTGTCAGATCAAAATTTCGCCCGCTAGAGCTAAAAAAAAACTATCGCATTCGATGCAGCTTGAAAAACTGCGTCGTATGGACACCTTTTGTCACTTCGAAAAACGTTCAACTGGTCGCCAAAAATCGAATTTTTCGTGAAAAACAAGCTATCTTTTTAATCAAAAACGTGTCAAATAGTCAATATTGTCAGGATTTTTCTCAAAGAAAACGGCTCGAAGAAAAAGAGCGAAATAGGTAGTTTTGTAGAGCACGACGAGCTCTACTCAATCGCGTAAAAAAATCAAGAGAAAAAAATTACCTAATTTTTGAATTACGTGCGCCTTAATTGTTTTCCTCTATAACAGTGAAAACTCTAAGTAAAAGGAGAGGTGGCGTTAAGCATTGAAATCGGCCCAGTACCCAAATGACTTTTTTCGCAACCATACCCTAAGACTTAACTTTATTTGTTGATTGCTAGCTCAAAACAACTATTCTGCACACTTCTCTATGACTAAAAGGCGTATTTTTTCGTACACGTCGTATATGCTGACTTTTGTGCTCGTTCAAATATTAGCAGATCCTACAATGCGAAGGTTTAACATCCTGTAACTTTTCTTTTAGTATTGTTTCATAGAACTCGAGAAGCTCTACAAAGCTGCGTAGGTAGAAGATCTATAAATGCGTGGTCCGCATATCGATTACCCTAAAGAACTCTCGAAAAAGAGTTTTTTTTTCGCAGAAACATCGTGATAATTGATGCATATCCAGGTCTCAGACCCGAAGGAGAACTCTTGAAGCTGAAGTGCCAATCGATATCGCGTTGCAATATGTAGAAGGAGTGCATTCCAGGACGTCGGAGAATGACAACGAGGAGGGGGGTGTTGAAAATTCGGAAAGGGCATACAGGAGAGAGGAAAAAAAAGAAATTCGATAGATATCTTTCTCGATCGTTCTGCACGTTCTCAGTATATAAAACGCTGTTGCATCGATAAACGAGCATTAAACTTGTCTCTCTTTTCGAATCAAGTTCGATTAGTTTCTCCTTTACACTCTCGCTATTGAAAAATATCGCACTCTTATTGTCCATGTGAATTACCTCTGAGCCGAGCTTCACCTGTTCGAACACTGAAGCCAATCGGTTTGCGATTATTCATGACGATCAATATAATAAAGCCTTTGTCTACAGACACGAAGATCTGTAATGTTTGACGAACAGCTTATTACACTTGGAAAAGCATGAATCCTGACTTGGGTAATGTGTTATGCCGCATCGATACTGAGTTATCCAGAGATGACAACGATGATGAAGATTCAACTTTGGTAAGAGCACTCACGAACCGCATTCAGAGCAATGAACTGAACTAATGATTTCCATTAAGGTGGAGAAATAGAGATCGATCAACAAAGCGTGGCTATACAAACAAATTCGGCCGTCGTGGATCTAAATCCAGCTTTCGTCGAGGAATCAATCGCTTTGTAAATGAACAGTACGCGATCAAGTCATCCATAAGTACATAATCATTCCGCTGGAACGGTTCTGACTGAAGCTTTTTTAGTTAGAATTTACTGTGCCTGCCAGGAAAACATCTCTAACGGTTGTAAAACTGTTTCTTCTGACGATCCTTACTCGGTTTTATTGAAGAAAAACGTGTTTATTCTTGAAGGTGCAGGGTATTGTCCTAGTCATGTAATAGATAACGAACTAACATCCGAAGCCATCGATCAAATTTCCCCTTTCTCCTTTCACACGACGAAATTACCGGCGTCAGATGTTCACTTATTGTTAAGAAAATGGCAAATCTTGTATGAACGTAAGGAAAGATTGGATTTCGATTATGGATCTGCTATGTCCGATGATGAATATCGAAACTGGACCAGTCTATCAAGAAGTCAATTTGAGGATCTTGTTGAACAAATCTCTCGAACCAAGATTCGGCGTTCTTCAAATCGATAAATTCGAACTGCGGTTACCATTTTGTTATGCAAATTACGATTGGGTTTGTCACATCAATTACTCGCTTTATTTTTCGGATTACCCGATAAGAAAACAGTATCCAGAGCTCTGACCAGTGTAAGAGACACATTGATGTCCGCATATGTGTCATACAATGTTGGATTCAAACATATTTCTCGTCGTCAAGTAATCGAAGAACATACATCAGTGATCGTTAAGCAGTTGATGCATTGTAAAAACGATGATGTAGTGGTAGTCGTGGTCGACAGTACCTGTATCTATATCCAGATAAGAAAAATTGATCTTTTTTCATCTTCTTCACGCATTTCTTCTTAATCATTAGAAATCAAGCAGCAACGAATTCCAAAGAAAATCATGCAATCTGCATAAAAAAAGATCGTTGTTGAAGCCAATGATGATAGCTTCTACCACTAGCTACATAACTAGATGTCTCGGACCGTTCTTCTCCAACAACAGTAACAACGACGCCACCATCATGAACAATATCATCGCTAGAAATGCTGATGGTATTCTCGACTAGTTGAGAAAGGTCAGCTTCTCAATTGTTCATTGAAACAGCATACTATCCCTGTTCACATATCTAGGACGACGCACTCGTTGTCGATAGAGGGTTCAGAGAGTTGATTGATGCGATGGAAGAACTTGGTTTAGAAGTATCAATGTCACCGTTTCTAAATAGTCGTCGACAGTTGTCGCCCGAAGAATCGAATCAATTCAGATCCATCATCAAAATACGTTGGATTGTGGACAGGGTTGCCAAACCTCCTGAATTGATCAGAAATCTTCTGGTTTTGTTGATTTTTCACTGATTNGAAACAATACTAAAAGAAAAGTTACAGGATGTTAAACCTTCGCATTGTAGGATCTGCTAATATTTGAACGAGCACAAAAGTCAGCATATACGACGTGTACGAAAAAATACGCCATTGAGTCATAGAGAAGTATGCAGAATAGTTGTTTTGAGCTAGCAATCAACAAATAAAGTTAAGTCTTAGGGTATGGTTGCGAAAAAAGTCATTTGGGTACTGGGCCGATTTCAACGCTTAATGCCACCCCTCTTGTATGCTGCTATCATATGGAGAACATGAGATTCTCGAGAATAATCATAAACAAGGTATTTCAGAGCTCAGATGGGGTTTGTAGGATTTTTTAATTTTTTAGGAGGTTTTCGACCCTTATTCGATCATTTTTAACTTTGAACACAAACGACATGCATCAAAGTACGACTTTACAACAAATTCAAAACAAAGCAAGATAGAAATGTTAGATTAGGTTGTTTACTTCAATTGTTAGTTTATTGTTTTCATTATTCTTCAATTTTGCATCACTAACGGAATATTGTGACTTGACAGTGGATGATATTCTATTTCAGCGATAAAGTTTCGATTGGCTTTGTTAGTAGAACCTTATCCTACAACCAAGTGGTCATCGGATTCAATCACATGAGCACAAGGCTATTGAATAAATGGTTGTGAGATAAGGTTCTACCAACAAAGCCAATCGAAACTTTATTGCTGAAATAGAATAACATCCCCTGTCAAGTCACAATATTCCGTTAGTGATGTGAAATTGAAGAATAATGAAAACAGTAAACAAACAATTGAAGTAAACAATCTAATCTAACATTTCTATCTTGCTTTGTTTGCACTGTAAAAAAGGGGTCGAATTATGAGTCATTGAAAAGGATTGATCGTCGCAATATGAACGCTCTTTTGGTTTATGAACACAATGCATCCTCTCATAAATCCTAGTTTTCATAAACTTTGTAAGAAATTCTTATCCTTTGCACTTTGATAAACCCTTTAGGATAGATGAGCATTAATATACCCTCGTAATACTTGCGAATGCATCCTGTCAAGGAACGTTAGGAAAGAAAAGCGGTTTTTGAGGGTTTATGGAGCTAAAAGGTTCTTTGAGAGTATATGAAAGTGTAACGTATAAAATACCCTTCTTAAAGCTAATATGGTTAATGAACCTCAAAAAAGGCTTAGTTATTCTGCGAATCTTTTACAGTGCATACAGGGTGCTCCAAGAACTATGGCCAAGAACTTCCTAGAATTCTCATTTTGGGTTCCTTCAAAATCTCAGTATTCTGAGCTTTTCTCACGCTGTCGAAGTGTTCCAAGCTGAATTTTTCAGTGGAGAAACGTAAAATGAAGACCCATCTTTTCTTTATTAGATGATTACACTAGAAAACACTCGAAACCTGGCCGAACACGAGACACGATGTAATCGAGCGGTAAAATTAGGCATCGAAAGCACCCCTATCTGATACCGAAGTCTCTTATATAAATAAACAGAGGTCAGCCCCGCAATCAGCACGTAGAACTGCACACACAAAATATGTTTCCAAGAGTATTACAGTTGAGAGTAGGGATGTCTCTCCCTGGATGTGTACTATTATTTGTGCCGTACGTACTTCGGCAAGGTATTAGTCTGGGATTCAATTCAAAAGTAAATGTGTGACATATATGTATTGAAAACAATTTCCGAGGAGTGATACACTCTCAAAAAAGGTTTATGACTGAAAATTTTGTTCATCAATCTGCTCTACCCTTTGATAAACCCTTTTTTCTTCAGAAATCCCACAAGGGGTTGTCACACATTGCAAACTGATAAATATAAGGGTTGATTCTCACTTGATAAACCCTTTTTACATTAATCAACTAGTTCAACCCTTACAAAGTGGTTTCGTATAGCCGATAATAAGCTCTGCAATTGTGGGTTGAACTAATTGATTAATGCAAAAAGGGTTTATCAAAGGGTAGAGCAGATTGACGAACGAATTTTTTAGTCATAAACCTTTTTTGAGAGTATATCCTTCCCCAGAAATTGTTTTCATGGTGGTTGTTTGGTTCAGAATCGGTATAAGAAAAGATATCTATTCATGCCCATGGACGATCTTTAAGAATTTTACATTTTTTGAGAGAAAAGTATCATGCACCTCCGTTTCCTTCCTCATCCCGCAGGGCGAGGCACAAATAGAAATCCGTCAGGATATTATTTATGTTGGTTTTTCATATTTCGTATTAGATACACAGATATATAAAAATCGTCGTGATATATGATGAAAAATACCGTTTATGCCTGTTGAAACGATTCTGAGTGGTATAAACTGTGGGAACAGCGTGGAAAGAAATGATTTATATATCAAGTTGTAGTCCGTACTTCGCTCTGTCGAACGGCATATTCGAGAAATTTGCTCGTCGACGAAAAGCATCCAAATGGTCCTATCTACAATAAGCTAACATGACGCTGAATGTAAGAGTGGGGGCATGGTTACTAGAAAAATTTTCAAAAAATGAATGAGTTATATACAAAACGATGCGAAATTTCCTGCTCTTTCTATTGCGAATAAATATTCTCAAAAGTTGAACTATGATGAATACGAAGAAAAGTAATTACAGCCCATGAAAGCCTTACCTTGCGGGTCATAAAATCTTCGTGATACTCTCACCTAAAACGGAGGTCCGATATGCATAGCTATCACTCAGCTCGCTTCTACAAAGCTCATTTCACTTTTCTGGAACAGATTGTTAATGAATTTCCACCAAAATTGCCGCGGCCCATTTCCCATTACTTATCCTCCCCCCGTTCTTGGGAACCAATCTGACATGAGTATTCCTATACGTTGACCGATGTATGAATCAAAGAAGGAACGTATTTCGTTTTGCAATCGGAATAGATGTGTCTGATAACTAATCTACCCTTCCACCCAATATAAACATACACTTAAAATAAACAAAATATGACATCTGTTTATTAACGAAAAGATACATACCTTTCATATCAATTTTTTGATTATTCTTAGTGCAGACGGATAGCTTTAGTATACAGGAAAATCATAATCCAATAGCAAAATTCTTTGTTTTATCCAACTAGAACGTCCAAAGGGAAAGAATTAACATTATGCAGACACTGACGATCTACGTCGAATTAACTTATCTATCGCATCTGCCTTGATATTATAAAACTAAATCGATTCGTTAGATAAGCTCGGACGTGAGGCTATGTAGATTCGTAATAGAAACAAAGCCATTGTTGGATTGACTTTTGATTCGATGATCTATCATCTTATTATCTTATTACCCAATACATAATTCTTTTTATCTTTAGAGAAATTCGAAACACTCGTGAAGAGTGATGTTTTAAGATATTCTTATGACTTCAATTAACGACCCGATGAGCTTTATCTGGCCCTTCTTTTATTTTGAAAGAGAAGAAATGCTGAAGGCAAATTGTTTCGAAGATGCAACTTGTAGTTGCGTTGAATAAACACTATATAAGAATATTCCAGTGAAAAAAACGTGTGTGTCGAGAAGTTTAGAACAAAATGTATTGAAAAGATTTCAGATCAATTAAGTCTTTTAACTCGAGAGAATTTTAAACATGAAGCAATTCATTCATATAAACCCCTCCCCGTAATAGAAGCCCCCGGGGGTCTCTAACTTGGCAAGCGTAAAAAGGTTTTCAAGGGGGCTTCTAATATGTCCCATCATTTTTTGAAAATTTTAGGTACCTAAGTTTTTAGGGTTTTTTGACAGATTTGTATGCGATCATAAGCTTTGTGGGGGTTATTACTACTTCTTTACCTCAAAATCTACTGTTTCCTCAAATTTTACGGCAATAAGCAGATGAAAATCCCGAAAAACTCTGTAAAAAGTTTTGAAAAAACAGGGGGGCTTTTATTACAGGGAGGGGTTCTGGCGAGCAGGACGTTTTCGTACTTCAGAATTCTTTTTCATCAGGACAGAAGACGACTGGGTTGTTGATTTCGACGATGCTTGTCACTCCTTATTCGTGCAACACGTTGTTCTGCCTTTCAAAGGTGGTAAAGCGAATGTGGCTAATTTTTGTTTTTCTGCTGGTAAGATATCGATGGAGTATGGAAAATCAGCTGATGAAGATGATGTTGTTATTTGTTGCTTTTCCATTGATGATTCGTGACTGCTAGATGCATGATCAGTTAGTGATGATCATGGAGAGGAATCGGGTGAATTTTCGTTCGGAAAATTTTTTTCGTTAATCTGAATTGATACTGCTGTTAAACATTAATTATCAGGCTATTAAAGATGTCAATGATATTGTACGAAATGCTTCTAGAGTAAAGAAAATCTTGGCGGTTCACACGACATCTGTGTTAGCGTCGGGCAAAGCCATACTGGATTGTTTGCTCGGTCATTGTATTATGTGGAACCTTTTTAACTTCAAAGAAAAACGAAGTAGTTCATAAGGAACCCTCTCCTTCACAAGCATTTGATGGTGGGAGAGCAGCTGGGTAGCAAAGCGGCAGACGCAAAGCTTGAAATGCTCCCTGACTTATCTTCGGTTTGACGTATAAAGTTGTACATCCGTCTACTCTTGCTTGCCCCCGATCACCTCTTTCTCGGTCCCACATTCTCACCCACACTTCTATTCATCTGTATTTTTAACATCTGACATACACGTAAAACAAAAAATATGCTCTGTGTTCATACATGTGTTTATTTCTCGTCGTTGTCACTTCCATGGTAGTGGCACTGAAGAAAACAGTTCTAACACCCTTTTGATATTAACGTTCAGGAAGTCTCCAAATGACACGATTTGTCATAATTAACGCTTCATGCATCATCCGCAACATTATTATCGAACCAGCGCATGCAATTTGAAATACGGTGCTCTCGCCAAAAGCACCAATCGGGAATGAACACTTCCTCAATGGTTGCATATGATGCGCCTTGATAGGACATATACAGCTGATGGAAGAGCTTGTCTTCTCATTAACCATTCATTTGCGTCCCAGATGTATCTACATGCACGGTTAGCGCACTTAACCATCCGTTTGTCTCTCCAAAATATTCCAGCAAATCGACGAAAGAGAAAGAGAGAGATAGGAAGATGAGGGTGTTGTTTCGGTTGAAGTCTTGCTACATCTTAGCAAGACCGCAATTTCGGTTTCCCAAAGTTGCAAGCCGAACAACGAGAAAGAGGGAAGGAAACTGTTGTCCCGGTTCAAGTCTTGCTACATCTTAGCAATACCCCAACTTCGGTTTCCCAAAATTGAATGCAAGACAACAGGTAGAAGATTTTACATACCTGTAAATAAAACAGCTTTTCGCGTAAGTGATTGGTCTCCAATGAATGTATTTCAGCGGTTCAACAAAAATTAGGTCCCTACACATCATTGTCCATGGATTGAGTTATACGATGCCCAATGAAAGAGGTGAAGAATATTAGGGAAAGTAGCCAGGGACTGAACAGCTTCGCTGGATACTACACGGAGTATGCGTCTCATTGTGTTTGGGATAACTGCTTTTTAATACTGGGCCATACTTGTCCGACTCATCACTGTTTTCCTCGATATTTGAAGTATTGAATCTATCTCGTATGAGACCACTTTGAAACGATGTCGGATAAAACATTATGATGCAACCATCGTCTCTGTAGTTGATGTTCTTGCTGAAGCAGAGTTTACTTCGTTATTGGTATTCAACTTTTTGCGAAAGATTTGAGCGCTGTCGACAGATAATGTAAGTTCTATTTGTACTGTCGCACTCGTGGCGCTGAGCGATGATCGATTTCCAGTGATCCAGTTGTTTCGTCAGAGCAGTATGAAACGATGTTAATATTTAGTGTCTTTCGTAGTGATTGAATCCTTCACAAGCACAAATATTGCGAAGGACGAATTTGTTACGCTTATAATACTACTTTCTCTTCGTATGTATGTATGTATATATATGCTCGATCAATTATATCCTTCGTTTTTACCTTTCTTGATTGTCCTTAGAATACGAACAAAGAAAAATATAAATATATAGGTATAGAAATATCTTTGACGTCAATCCCCAACGATAAAATACGACACAGAAGAGTGATCACCTTTATGTCTAATTACCTATCAGCTTGTGTGTATGATAAAATATTTGATACGCAAAACTTCACATGATGTAAAAGAAATAGAGAAACGAACAAACTCCGGAATAACGAGCTGTTTTTGTGGTGTTTTTATCTATAAAAATAAAACCTTGGCTTCTGTTCACAAGCAGATACATTCTAAGTCAATACAGTAAAAAGTAAAGAAAGACCAAAGACATCTAATAACATATAGTTGATTCTCTTTGTGTGCTCAACAGAAGTCGATTTGCCTACATAAAATAACATCTTGACCATCAAGTTTCGAAAAAGTAATTTTATTCCTGGGTAAAACACTCAAATGTTTCTCAATGTACTTTTGCCACTGATAACAAATCGGTCTCCACTTTCAGAGAAGAATCAGAATCAGATTTTGATCTTTCTCAGCAAGAAAATGTTTTAAAGTGCATTAAGAATCATAGTTTGATGCCGAATATCATTTTCAACAAACAACGTCACTAGCACATTAGTTTGACGCCGAAGACTGTTGAGTATTTCTGCAAATAGCTCCACTTTTTTTTAGGGATTATCTTGTTTCATTTCGATGGATGGATCTGATTCGTTTTAACATGTACCCAGCAACTCATATGACTTGATAATTCAAAAATTCAAACCATTTCAACCGTACCAAGAATACCAAAAGTGGCTGATAAAATAGTTGTCTTGCACCAAGACGGTGATTTTTTTCGTATGACAGTTTGGCCAGAAGTCAGAGATAATTGATAAACATTACACAATGAGAGGCTCTGTATGTAACACTATTACACAGTCAAAAGACTTTTCTAGAAACTCGAGAGTCGTCTGTTGAAAACAAGTCACTTTTATGGTGCAAATAGAGTCTGACACGGTGAGTCGATTGAAGTTTGAACGAATTTCTGGCTATTTCGGGTCTCGATACAAACAGAAAATACAATATCAAGAACGCATCGTCGTTATACTTAAATAAAGTGAAGTGTGTTGTAAATCCAACCCACAGGGTACTCAACAGAAGTTCTCTGCATAGGTCCATCTCGACAACACTGTCCGTGGTTTGGAAAGTGAGAGAAAAGGATTCTTTTTTCTCTCTACATATCTGAAAAATCAAATATTGACAAAAATCTTACAAGCACGTCCGTATTGTATTTCACAGAGAGTATCATGGTATATCTGTGAGGCATAAAGCTGTTATGCTGTAGAAGTACTACTGGAAATCATGAATGCAGGTAGATGTAGAAAATATATGCGAATATGATGCTGCTATTGATTCTGTGTCAAAGTTGAATACCTGAAAAAGACGGATGGACTGGAATCGTAGTTTTTCTTTCATCTCAGCCTTGACGACATCTCACAGAGCAGAAGTCTATTCCTATTTCGGTCAGAGATGGGCGGGGCATGGAATTACGATGATCCGCGTGATCTGCCTTGTCCGAAATACCAACTCGCTCGGCTCGTGCCTCGTGAGCACTTCAAAGCGCACCCCGCCCCGCACAAACCCGAAGATCTTTGAATTTATGATCTAATTTATTTTGAATCATTTCTCAAACATAACCAAATAGCTTATAATAGAGAAAAAGAAGAAAAATTCAAACTGCACTCTTCAAATGAGCAGCAGCTGATCGCACTAGCATCATGTCATTGACTGTTAATGGATTGAGATTGGCTCTTCTTTGGGATATGATAAAGCTAGCAGCACTAAATGACCTTTCTACAGCAGCAGATGAGGCAGGAATACTAAATACCATTTTCCATAATTTTGACAAGTTAGGCAAAATACGTTAATGTTCCTCCCAGACCAATAATGGACTATCATACTGCTCTGCAGAATAGGTAGTCTTCAACAAATCTAATTGCAAGTAAGCATCTAATTCACGGCGAGCTCGCATCGTATTTGTCGAGTCACAGTTTATTTGATTAAAGCTGGTATCATCCTCAAATTGTGTTGTAAAAGATTTAAATTTCTTACGAGGCAGCGACGACGGAGCAACTGTTTCCACAGATTGCATTGATTAATTAATATTAATTCGATCTGATTCCATGATCTTTGTAATCTTTAAGCAAACTAAGCCATGTGCATGACACCATTCAGCATCTGTTGCTATTTTCAGTATACGTGTTCGAGAATTAAGTACTGCAGCGATCCAGTGCACTTCATGAATGGCAAACATTACTTTCAATAAGTGGCGAGCTTGAATTTAAAAAAAAACAATACCTGGATAAACTAGCTTGTTCTTCGATTCGTTGTTATCCAATGATTTACTCGAGCTGTTTTATCGGATATCTCCTCTTTGGTCACGAGCATGCTCTAAAGAAAATACCAGTAACATGTAACAACAAGATGAAGTGATGGTGTATTGGTTGACTGTATTCTTTCTATCACCTGTTTCCACGGTGAAAATAAACTAACGATAGAGGCTAGTGATGTTACATCGATTGAAGGAAGAGCATGAAGAGTTCCTTTCTCGCTGACAATATTAGTTAATGCTGAGTATGAAGAAAGGATACTTTCGAGTAATTATGACATAGAAAGCCATCTGACAATGATTTCTTGCTTTATCCTGTTTTTTTTTTCAATTGTTGAAGTAGCGGATTCCAATTCACTTATAAAAGAATGAGTAAATAGTTTAAGAAATGGATCAATACAAGACAAAAGCTATGAATACCCGTTTCACATAACAACATAATTGTTTACATCGAACAATCGTTGCCAAGACGTGAGTGGCTGGAAGAGGCAAGTCTTTCTGTAGCACATTGATGTGGTCGCATTCAGAAGACGGTGATAAATTTCGAAGTGCTAGTTCAACTGTTTTTGCATCGAGACCAACATCCTCCTCATCATCTCCGCTCTCACTAGAGTCTCAATCATCGTAGTCCATCAAAGGATCTTCATCATCCGTAATAAAAGAAATTTGGCTAAATTGGTCATTGTTCTGGTTCTTCTTTGTTGATCCTTTCTTCTTTTTCTCGTTCTTCTCTGCTGTACCAGCACTATAAAACGCTCGTTTGACCACTTTATTTAATCGATGAGGAAAACAATGAACAAATTCATGATCTTCTAATGCTTTGACCAGATTATTGCCACGATCACACACATACGTGGTTTTATCCATTGAAGAATTAAGTTGAAATCGAAAAAGCGCTGTAGTAATTGCCTATTCGTTGAAACAATAAAAATTGGAAAGACGACAAATTGAGGAGAACTTGCATTAAATATTATTTGTAACTTTTCGAACACTATTAGCACGTTTATCGATTTCATTGTAGGGTTCGCAAGAGAGAATAACTGAAAGTAAGACACGATCATCGTCAACATAATGAGCTATTTTGCTTGAACTTGTCAGAGCAAAGATCTGAACTAATTGATAAATATCCTTTATTAGCTACATCTTTCAGTTCAACGCCAGAACATTCGCGAATTTCATTCGGTTGCCGAGTAACTTCTCGTGCAACCGCCAATCTCGAAGGGACAATATCGTTTATATTGACACCAGCGAGTGGACCTAATTGAGAAAAACAGATAGTTGAATAGTCATTAAAATTTAAATAGGTATTTCTCACCACTATTCAAATTTAAACATTCTCGAATGATGTTTAAAAATACCATTGTCTTCGACAATACTCAGCGGACGCATACTCTCACACACCCGCTTTGTAATAGTTGATGTCAATTACATCTTTTTTCCACCACAGAGTTGGCTGGCCTTCGATTTCCATTGTGTTCTGATGCTACAAATATGAATATATTAGATTGAAAATTAATGATGATAATTAATGTACCTAAACGATGGAGATGATGACGTCGATGGTGCACATATGTGCGAATTTAATGATTTAGTCGATCCAATATTGAATGGATAAGTGGTGTAACGAGATCGAAACGTTGCGAAGTTTTTGATGACAGTATTACCACCAGTTTCATCTTTCACTGCAAGGAGAGAAAATCGATTCCAACAGTCAGCTGGTTTTGTAGGATTCACTTTGTGATTTCCCACAAGTACATATTTGTCCGGTTGTTCTTTTAAAAATCTCTTGATATTCGATATGTTATATATAATTGAATCTGTTGAATTTTGGCCAGGAGAACGACAAGTGTTTGGAGATGAACCAATTTTATCTAACGTTGAATCAATAGTATTTGATGATGTGACAACATCACATGTTTCATCGTCCGCTGATAAATCGCATAATTCAATCATTTTATTAAAAGCAGAGAGAACCAACAATGAATATCAATTCTAAAATTAAATGAATTCTAGTTTTAGTTTGTCTTATCAGATCAATAATTAAATGGTATTAATCGAGTTTTAATATGGCATAGAAGAGGGATAAGGGATAGAGCAGACAAAGAATAAATGGATTATATCTAGGAGGTTGAAGAAAAAAGCCAATCAACACACTATATATCACATACGTAAAATAAAGACGTCTGTCGATGATTTTTGATACCGCTTCATTATGCCCCGAAAATGATTTCTACCCGCCCGCCCGCGTATCTGATACTTTTTTGCGGCGTTACCCGCCTAGATCGTCCATAAGAGAAGCAATACCCACCCGCCCGTCGGCCTGAAGGAAACCTGGAAAAATGGTCCCCGAGAAACTCTGTTAGACCTGAGAAACGAATATATTTGGTTGGTTTTAATATTTTCATCATGAAATATGTTACCAGATAAATGCGGGAACTTCGGATCTTATCCGAAAGTTGAGTGTACTGCAAAAAGGGTAACAGCTCGAAGATACAAGAAGTCATAGAGAAATATGAATGTAGTTTTTCAATAATTTAAGCATCACTCGCCCAAACATTCTCATCTTCCAATTTTAGTGTGATTTTCATGTGACAATATGTCATCGAAAATTTCCTCACGATCAGATTAGCGTTTCAGGAGTTTTCGTGTAGACCAACGGTAGAAATACATTCATTAGTTTTACGTGTAATGCGCTTTCTTTATCCCTCTGCGTCCGGCTTCTAGAAGCCATATGGAGAAAACCTTTTTTTCTCAATTTCTAGTATCTATTCCTTCAGGAAATCCCCAAAATGTGCTTTTTAAAACAAAAAACTATTTAGACTCTGAAATACCACATGTTGCCAAATAAAAACATCCGGCCACTATGGGTCACAAATTTTTAGAATCTCAGTTCTTTTCACTCGTGTGAAAGCCTCATATTTTCAAGTTTTGATACATCTCTACCTACTATCGACGCCAAAATATAATGGGCATCGATGTTTTTTTGAATATCTCAAGAACGATAATAGCTAGAGACGTGCGGTTTTCACTATTAGAAAGACACAAATGGGGGAAATCTGCTAATCATGCAAAACGCAGGTAACGCAAAGACATTTTTTCGACTTTGAACGATTGTATCTGGAGAACGACAAGAGGGAGAAATCTGAAATTTTCAACAAACATGTAATTAAACAAGTTCTATAATAGTTCAAAAGTTGAGCCTTAACGGTGTAGTTATTCAGATCTTATAAATGAA
Source organism: Adineta ricciae (assembly GCA_905250025.1). Classification (NCBI taxonomy): domain Eukaryota; kingdom Metazoa; phylum Rotifera; class Eurotatoria; order Adinetida; family Adinetidae; genus Adineta; species Adineta ricciae. Next base: position 24,484 of record CAJNOJ010000363.1, on the reverse strand, counting down.
ATACTAGTCGGTAACACACAGACAAAATGGACCTTCGTTTCTCAGTGAATACGAAAGACACGATAGATTCTGCGAACTACTCCATATTAATAGGTCTTCGTAAGAGAAGATTTTATAGCTGAACATCAGGGCTATCTATTGCTGAGAAGAAAATATGAATTGCTTGAAAAATGAGTGAGTTATCGGCAAAACTTGAAGTAACGCACCGACATGTATTTACATAAAAGTTTGCCAATCTGAAAATATCACTCTAAAACACCGAAATAATAATGTTTATTTATATTAGGTTGTCAACAAAGTTTTGGCGTTTTTTTCATAAATTTTACTTTTATTTTTTCACTTCAAAAGTACAACTAGTTTCCAGATATATATTTACCATCACTATCTACCGCTTGTCACCAACGTTCTGGCAGAGACATGATCCCGCACTCGGAAAAATCTTGGGATTTTTCATCAAAGAACTTGATAAGTTCCTTTTCGACGTCGCTCTCGTCCTTGAACTTTTTTTATCACGTAGATCATTCGAAAGAGAACGAAACAAACGGTAGTCTGTTGGAACCAAGTCTGGAGAATAAGGTGAATGAGGAACGGTGATCTAGCCAAGCTTTAATAATTTTTCACGGGTCGACTTTGCAAGATGTGGTCTTGCGTTATCATGTAAACAATAAACTCGATCCTGTTTTCTCTTGAGTTTTTCAGCTACCCGATCCAATTGTTGATAGTATAGATCAGCAGTGATAGTGTAACCATTTGGTAGAAGTTCCCAATGAACAACTCCTTTAATACCCCACCGGACACTCAGCATCAACTTATTAGGGTGTGGATCAGTCTTCGGTGTTGCTACGCCTGTTTGACCAGTGCTCAACCACTGACGTCTACGTGTGTAGTTAACATATAACACCCACTTCTCATCGCCAGCAATCAGATTGGATAACCATTGATAGTTGCGATGAGATGTGATTAAATCCATACATGTATCAGCTCTCTGTTGCAGTTGATATGATGATAATTCATGAGGTATCCATACTCCGTATTTCCAAGTCTTGCCTAATTCGTTCAGATGTTTTCCACCGTAGTATCAGAACACTCAAGTTGCTCTGCTAAACACCGTAAAGTCAATCGAGGATCTTCTATAAGCTGCCTTAAAAGATCCATATCCAGTTCCATTGGTCTACCGGATCGAGGTAGATCGTCGAGTTCTAAATCCCCATTCTTGAAATGATTGAACCAACGTTGCGCGGTACGAGTGGAGACTAGACTTTGGCCCATTGTACTGCATATGTTGTTGGCTGCTTCCGTTGCTTTGTGGCCCAAACGAAATTCGTGAAGTTAAAGCACGCGAATCTCTTTATGAGAAAGATTTATTTTTGGTTCTACATCAACATCCATATCGATGATTTTTTTTAATCATTCGAAAGACATTCAGGTCCTATATATATACCCGTAGTATGTAAACTTCTAGAACTTTCTAGGTTATTCTACAAGATTTTAGAAAAAAAAACGCCAGAACTTTGTTGACAACCCAATATTATATGTATGTATTTGATTTATTATAATATATTAACTGTTATTTTATTTTTCATTTGCAGCATAAAAAGAAAGACCACGTAAAAGTTCTTGTACTGTAATTTTGTTTCGATTATATCAACAATAAAGTTCTTTGATACGTCGTTCAGATGTCCTTGTTTGAGATCTATTCGTTCGAGGCGGCATCCCACTATTAATTTGTTGAATTGAATCATGAATAGTATGGACTTCTTCTCGAATTGAATCAATGAAATGCCATATATTCGGGTGAGTTTTCTGTAGACGTTTTTTAAATCTGTTGTTGTAACCTAAAAATATCGCAGTATAATTAATACAAAGTACTACGTGCTTTAAAAAAACCTTCACTATAATAGTTTGTTCGATCAGGTATTTCATAAACATTCCATATCGATATCTGACGCATCCAATAGTTCTTGAAATACAGCAATAAATCCAAAATTTCATTACGTTCATCATCATTTAATTCTTGACCAAGTTCATTAAATAATAATTGAACATGTGATGGAGATACTAATGCTAAAGTCATTGTTTGTTTAACCACATTTCGGGCCATAATATTATTCAGATAAGTTGTCGATAAACCTTGTGATTGAACATGTCTGAAAATCGTCTGACAGAAATGAAGAAAAACATCCCTTTTGGATGGTTTTCTCTTAGGACTAAAATTTATAAAAGTAGAGAAAGCTGTATTAGCAAAAATATGTTATTGTTGACTAAAATTGTACCTGGATTGAAACTGCCTTGGTAAGACCTGGTTCAAAATCAGTCATTATGTTCACAGGATCTAACGTTTTATTAAATATTTGAGCATGATGAAATAAGGCATTAAATAAGTATAAATAACTTGTTTTTTGACCAGGAAGAAGTGCATAAACGACGGGCGTACCTATTGTAAACAAAAGATAATTTAATAAGTATGAGTAACCTTATTTGCAAGCAGTTCAGTGTCGTAAACATAGCTTACAAGATTCATGACGAATCGTTTGTATGATAAAAACTTGAGAAAAATCTGGTGGTGAAGTTGCAAATGTGCCATCCATATGTAATCTTTCACTGTTAAATAATAAGTTAAGTTGGATATCAGATGACCAAATTAAAATTCTTCCTGATATTTTTATATCTTCTGATGAATCAAATTGAAACTGTGGATTTGCACTATCATGCAATAGTAAACGATCACGGTCAAGATGATCTCTTGTATATTTATCTGGTATGACAAAAGATGATGAATTTGGTGTTGAAGGAAGATTTTTTGTCGAATATGACTTAAACCACGACCTAGAAAGAGAAAAAAGTACATTAAGTACATTCATCACCCATATACGGCTTTGTACTATACCAAGTTCAAAAATATTTGGTAAATTAGCCAGTGCATCACTTGTTAATAAGCCATTTCGAAGTTCTTGTTCAGCAATTTGTTGTAATGGTGTTAATTCTGTTTCAGCTCTTTGTCGCATTTTTAATTTAAGATCACGCGTTCCTAATGCAGTAGGATTCGGAAGATGTTTATAATCAGTATTTTTTCCAGAATAACGTATAAATTCATCCTTGAGATTTGTATGTAAAAGAACACCACAATCACTCTTAGCACAACGCCAAAATTTAATCTTTTTATTTTTCTTAAAATCTTTCAACTGATAGTAATATCCTTTAATGTATAACATTGGTTTATGTTGGTTCGATGTTGTTTTCTCGATGGATGGTGAAGGTGATGACGCTGATGTTATTGGAAATGTAGATGGTGAAGATAATGATCTTTCATTACTGATTATCGAATCAATGGACGTCATTTAAGAGAATACAATGCGTCGGTTCGTCAACCTGATATTGATATATTCAATTGTTTTATATTAACTTTGTTCGTTCTTTCTTTCTTCATTCTGCTATCAATCTTTCCTCTATGAAAGTGATATAAACTACCAACATCTTCTTACTATAGCGTCATCTACATATTGGTCCAACTTCATTTTAACATTAGACTCACTTAAAGTAAAGGACATTTTTTTTATATGAGGGGCTTTTTTCCGAAGAACATTTTTGGAAAGATATTTCACCTAGAAGACATTTTCCAAAGGACAAAGTTTTGGAGGGCATTTTCTGAAAGACATCTTTAAAAGGACATCCCATGACGTATTCATAAAATTTATCGCTAATTCTATCGGATATTAAAAATTTTATTGTCGAGATAAAGCGGTTTTACAATTTGGAAGCGATTTTGGTGCCTGTCGTAGAACCTTTGCCAATTTCGCTGTGAATGTTCTTTTCCTCTTCTGAGTGCGTTAATATGTCTTGAAATGTTCAGTCGTGATTATCGTATTATTTAAAATATATTAAAGTAATTTTATATATCGACTTTACGCAAAATATTACCTCAATGTTGCCATATGGCAACACCGGACGGAGAGGGTTATCAGTATACTGAAATACTTGAAATTTGTTCTTAGTAGCATATTGTTGACACTTTAACCGTTTTCAACTGAAGTGTAGATTTCAACAAAAATTGTGTTTTCGGTGGATCTCTACGGTTTACATCACCCAACACGTCTCGAATTGTCTTTGTTAACATTACCGCATACAAATATGGTTTGGGCGAACTTCACCCAAGTCCATCAGCTCACATTCATTCTCATTATCTCCGTTCACTTTCACCTTTCCTAAATCGAAATTCGCCACGCACATTTTGATGAAGATATATATGATAGAGCTCTGTGACGTGATGATGTGTGAACTCAGTGAAATAAACGCACAGCCCGCTCTCAAGATCCTCGTCAGAACCTTATCTGCCATAAAACCACCTGGGTGATAACTCACCCACACCATCTTTATCTATCTCCTTGGTGGTCCCCTCACACTCCATTTATTCCTTCTATCCGTACGGCAGCAGCACGGAAGGTTTGGCGTTCTTTCCTTTGACGAAATCGTGTGGGTAGAATTTCACCCAGGCTGCACCCAGGTCGTCAACACTTGTCACCCTCACCCTCACCCTCATCCTCACTCTGCAAGCACTCGTTCGATGTTTTCTACACATATGGAAGACGCATGCAAAGTTTCGAGCCGTTCTCAGTCAGGGAACCACTCGGGTGGGATCTCACCCACATCAACCTTACCCACCCTCATTACTGACCTACTAACTCTCTCTCGATATTTCTCTACACTCACAGAAGCTCTATAAAGGATTTCGTAACTTTTCTGATGAAAATCGCTTGGATGAAGTTCTAAGCAGATATCATCCAGGCCATCCATGCCTACCCTTTCACCGATCAGTCAGCACTTTCCTCATATTTTTGCGCATCCAAGAAATCAGTATAGAAGATTTTGTGGTCATCGCTGATGCAGAAAGTAAATGCAAAAGAAACAGGCGGACAAATGCGTAAATGTTCAACTTTTTCATATAGGAGTTGGATGAAACTTTACCGAAGTTCAGAAAAAGTACAGCCGATCGGATTTATCTTCGAACTCGACCGAGACATTGCCAAGATAATAGTATGTACCGAGTTTCATGACAATTGGATAACTCTTTTAAGAGTTGTCGGATTAACGGACGGACGGACGCACGGACGGACGGACGTATTGGCCGATTCTATAGTGTACTCACTTTTTGAGTACACAAAAACTACCCATTAAACTTGATGTGGCTTGCATTTTTTGTAGGTTATTCCAAATGATTTCATATTTTGGATTCGCCTATGATTCAGCTCTAGGACGCTTTTTGTGGGTCTAGCAGTGGTCACTGCACTTTTACTTGTTTCTATACCACTAACTCTACTGTTTGGGACGATCGTTTTTCTAATTGCTAGTCTATCGGCGGTGGACGGGTTCCACATAAAACATCCTTCGTAGCCTTTGCTGGGTAAAAATTAGGTGGTGGGTCCAGCTGGAACCTAATATAGCAGTCGAGTTTTACTGACAGTTTTCGCTCTTGTTTTAAGTGTACTTTATGTTTTGCGATTTCGTTTCGATACGATTCGTTACTCTGTTGCTTCCAATATGAATACCAGTCGTCACATCGTGTTCCTCACATATATCTATTGACAAAAACTCGTTGAAAGTATTCGTCGACTACAAGATATATATCACCTTCGTTTTTTATTACTCATGAATGCTGGACTCATGGAGAAACCTTCTTTAGAAGAGACTGACATTCTCTTGATTTTTCAGATGAGAATGGTGATAGCCGGGACGAGTTGGAAGCGAACCCGTGGAATCTCACCAATCGACAGCAGCGCTAATCTCGACAGTATCATCTCCGAAGATGGTGGTTGGAAGGTCGACCGAAGCTTTTCACCTGCTGAAGCAGAATCCGACGACACATCCACTGATGAACTCATCTCTAGCGAAGATGATTCAACTCTGTCTATCAGCAATGACGACGAAGAAACTGTTCATCCTAATGGTCAGCCTGAATCGGTAGAGAAGGGTGGCGTTGTTTAGATAACAGAACCGAAGTCAGTTCACGATCGTCTTCAAACAATAAGCGTACTACAAGAGAAGCTGGGTGAAGCTACTTCAGTAGGAACGATTATGGATGCGTTCAAACTTGAAACAATCAGGACTACTCGACATGTACGTGCATAAGGCATCTATCCGTTCATACGTTAGGACGAGTAAACGGCATCGTGTTTGAGACCTTCTGAAACTAAATATCGCCAATTTATCGATGTATAGTCTTGCCAGAAGTAAAATGTAACTTTTGCACAATTAACCCTTTCCGGTCGGCTACCAGAAAACAGCAAGCAAAAGATTTTCTTTATATATATATTCTTGCTAGTTTAGTTATGATGATCAATTTTGCAGCCTTGAACTCTTGGAGAATGCCGTACCCCCCCCCCCCCCCCCCCCGCCCCCCCCCCCCACCCCGGTGCTTCCTTGTCGGCCATCCGCGCCTGGCAGATGGTCAGGCTAGGGGTGCGGGGCGGGCGCTCGTCGCTGGTGG
>CAJNOJ010000363.1:0-17993 GCA_905250025.1 Adineta ricciae | reverse complement strand
CCCCCTCCTCCCCTACGGCAAAATTGTTGCCTTTTGGCAACATCCAGCCATAAAGAGTTAATCAGATGTGGGTCCGGATGGATCCACATACAGCTTTGGTGAGAAAAAAAACAAAACGTCGTCCCAGGGTTGACATGTCATTCGCCAATCGCAGTTTATTTCCTAGTCTGATTTTTTAGATCGCCTATGTCAGCCAAAACCAAAAGTGACAAAGCTTCGAATTTCGGTTTTAGCGTATATCTACTTGGGTCATATCTCAGTTGGCCCACATCAATCCCAAGATATATCGCAAATTGCAGCCTATTTTATCAACCTTGGGCTACGATTTTTTTTGCTGGGAAGGGCTTAATTAATTGTATCGGCTTTCGCATATGTTTTCAAGATGAGGTGAATAGGAAAGATTCTTTCTTCGAAATTAATGGTGTGCTTAAGAAATATATTTGGAAAAATAGATAAAAAATTAAGAGATTGTTTAGTTTGATCACTAAAGTACTTGAACTTAGAGCAACGAAACGTAAAAGAAAACGAAAATATAGGTGAAATCGTTCAAACATCTTTATCGATGTCAACGTCGTTTGATGATCATTTGGATAGGAGCGTCAGTTCGAAGAATACCATCTATCGATAAACGAATGTCTTCTATAGTTTGAGTAGAATGGAATGAAAACCGTCGGAACAATGTTGATAAAACAACTCGTTCTTCTAATCCAGCAAAACGTTGTCCTAATTTAAAAAGTATACTGATATTTCGAAAAAGTTTCGTTCTAATCGGATTCGCTTACCAATACAATTGCGAGGTCCCGCTGAAAATGGGATAAAAGCAAATGGTGAACGTTCTCCAGTTGTCAACGAACTCTCAGCAAATCTTTCTGGATCAAATTTCTCCGGATTAGGAAATGTATTCGCATCAAAATGTATGCCATGTATGAACACGTTTACAGTCGTGCCTTTACGAATAGTATGACCACCTGTCAAGTAGAAAAGATATCTTCGATAAACTGCTAAATTATCTAATAATCTTTTCTTCATTTATCATTGAACTATCTTTCTCAAAAAAGTGTATTGAATAAAACCGAAGTAAACAATGAAATAAGATTTGAAACATACTCTAGGATAATTTGAAGTCCCATAAATAAAGTTCCAACCGTTGAGTTTTATTAATGGTGTGTGAAGCGCTTTATTAGCGTTTGTGTCGAATCATTCAGTACCGAACTAGAGATTAAGTTGGATCTCCTAGTATAACCTGCATAGAACATTTGTCGCAATACCAGAATGATTGGGTTCGGATTTTTATAAAGGTTATCTTTTTCTTCATTCTCTTTCACTGATGTTCTCTACACTGCTCCTTTATGAAGCTAACGGAAACAACCAAAAGTATCCTGCTTCTTTTCGTTGTTTCACATAAAGTATATATATATATATATTCAGGGCATTCCAAAAGTAGCGGCGTAGTCCTCTTTTCTCTTATAAATAAGCTTCGAAAGAAAACTTTTTTCGGCAATCGATAGAGCGGAAAAACTCTATCTTTCTATGTTAATTGATCTATATCAACCCGAGATCGTACTAACGGAAATTCAACAAAAACTCTTTTTGTAAGATCTAGCTGGTGGCAACAGTGCAGAAAAACAAAGATATGTGAGTTTTCTCTTTGTTTTCCCTTTATTTTCTTTTATTCTTCTTTTCACTGTTGCTTTCCTTTCTCTTCTGACTTCTGACTATCTATTTATTTCGTACTAAACAGGAAATAGCAATGGTAGCATAGGAAAATACGCGACTAACTTTATCAGTTGTTTATTTGATCAAATGTTCAAAATAATGACCTTAATGATCGATGCACAAGTGCATTCTCTCGATCTATTTTTCAAATGTTTTTTTGTACTCTTCTTTATTGACCGAGTACATGAAATTCACTATAGCATCATGTAATGATTGCGAATCATTGTAATCGGTCAGATTGTCCTTGATGAAGTCGAACAACCAGAAATCACATGGCGATAGGTCAGGAGAGTTGGCTGGATGTGGTATCACTGTGAGACCTTCTGATCGAAGATAAGTGGATGTCTGTTCATGGATATGTGGTTTTCCATTATCATGATGTATCTTCATCCCACGTGTTCCATACGAAGGTCTTTGGTGTTTAATTTCATCCACTATGGGACGTAAACAATTGTTGATGTAATATTGGTGATCTATAGTCTCTCCACGTTTCAAATGGTGGATCAGCATCGGACCATTGGACTTGAAAAAAATTGAGAACAAGGTCTTTGGAGCATATTTACTTTGTCGAGTTACAGTGGACGGCGGATCTCCTTTTTTTACCCACGCTGCATTTGACGACTTTCGACCGATTTGTTTATGGAAAAACCACGATTCATCACCGGTTATTACATCACATAATCGCCATGCTCCTTGTTGAAATTTCGCCAAATTTTCTTTACATATTCGAACTCGTTCAGCCCGTTGAAAGTCGGTTAGATCTTTTGGTACATAACGTGCTGTGATTTTTTTCAGGTTCAAATGCTCGGCGATGATTCGATGAATTGTACCATGACTTAAACCAGTTTCGTATTCTAATTCTTCTATTGTTAGATAAGGATCATCATCGATAAGAAGACGAATTCTTTCGAAATTTTCAAATGTTGTTTCAGTAATGGGTCTACCAGATCGTGCTTCATCTTCGATTTCTTCTCGACCATCTTTCCACTGTTTTGAGAGAAGGAGTCTGATCACCATAAACGGAGTTCAATTCATCATGAATAATTCTGCCTTGAATATTAAGTGCAGTACGCACTTTGATGTAAAACACGAAAGTTTTCTGCACTCATTTAAGAGAGAAAATAGGAGTACAGCAAATTTGCTTTGGCTTGTCTGAATTTCTCGAACATAAACAAATAAAAAGCACATGCAGACTATATCAGTCCGTCGGACACGTTACTATGCACATACGTATAGACAGTCAGATATTAGAAGAGCAAGAAAAAGAGAAAATAAAGGATAAACGGAAAAAAACTCCACATCTATTTGGTTTTTTTGTACTGTTGCTACCAGTCAGAACTCAGCAAGAAAGAGATTTGTTAAAGTTTCATTAATATGACCTTAGCTTGATATAGATAAATTAGCATAGAAAGATGTAGTTTTTCTCGCTCTATCGATTGCTAAGAAAAAGATTTCTTTTCAAAGCCTATTTATAAGGAAAAAAAGGAGCTCTACCACTACTTTTGGAATGCCCTAAGCATATACCTTACAAAAATCGGCACCAGAAAACCTTCCCGTAAGGAATCCTGGTTGAAAAACTGTCGTCAGCGACGTGATTAAAAAAGACATCGATGCTCACATTTTTGCAGTTTAGGTTAAAACAGCTGTGAACCAAAGTATCATTTTCGAAAACAACATTATATATTGTGTAGACCACGCAGAGCGCTATAAAACCCGTTTACAATATTTTTCCTAGGTCAGGCAGATTTATTGAAAAATCAATTGTGTTTGGCGTCAGTGATGTGACTGAGTACGACTAGAAGAGAGATCCAAAACGATTCATATAAATATGGATCATTCTTCAACACCTTTAATTTATGACGAAGCAAAAATCTCTGATTCGACGCGTGGAAGGAGCTAAGGGGAGGGTATTTTTTCGAGAGAAATTTTACATCCCCGATATCGCTGAAAATTTTCTCATATGCGTAGGTGGGTCATAGAGTTTATTCTGAAACTTTCAAATTTTCTCGTTGTGTCGCCAGGGAGATATTCGTTAGTTACCATATGATTCAACAGGTAATAAATTTTAACTAAATAGTATCAGAAGAGCAAACATTTCTACGTATGTTTATGATAAAAAAATTAGTTAGAAAAAATACTATCCTCAGCAATTAAAACGAAACAACAGAGATCAATGTTCTCGAGGGTGAGGGTGAGTTTGAAATGACGATGTAAAGGAATCCAATTAAAATAATCATTTCATGTGTCCACGAAAACTTACAAGACATTTCAGTAGATGTATCCACAGAGACATGCTTGGATAAATACGAAAAACTTATCCAAAAAGATCATGAAATCAAAGCAGGACTCGAACCCACATCTTCCGATAACCGGTGTGAACATGTTTGTTGAAGGCTGTGTTTGATTTCGATTCTTGTTTTATCGCGGAAGGACTCCTCTTACTTTCAGTTTTGTTTGAATGTTGCCTATGGCTGGTATCTTTCGTTTATCTGTTTCCGGTTTCGACCAGATTTGACTGGGTTTGACAAGATTTGAATTTAGATTTGACCAGATTTGACCTGAATTCAAATTTTTCAGTTAATTAATTAGTATCTACACCTAACTAGGCGAAAGTATAGGTTGATTGCTTGTGTTTGACCAACTATACTCTTTATAAAGTATATGTAATTGCCCTACATTGACTAAATGCAGTTGAACTGTACGTAACGTGTACAAAAATCACTTAAAACAGTCTTTGTATCGTTAAATATCATAGTCATACTAACGTCTCTCACAAGGTTAAATTGATATAATGTATTTGTAGACTATAATACAAGAGGGAGTGAGTTATTTCTAAATCAATTATCAAGATATCTGACAATTGCTGAAGATTGTGTGTTTTGGTATGTGGTGATATGGAAATATCTGTTTCCATGCGCGAATCGATGAAGACGATTATTTAAGAATTTCAGTCTCTATATTCTATTATTTGCTTCGATTTATATTATGAAGAGGATTTGTTTTCAAGAATTAAATACGTTCATTATATATTTCTCAAAACGGAACAATGACAACTTTTTCGTAAGATTATTCATCGAAAGAATAGTGTCAGAGCGTGCTAATGAAGATATGAACTATTCGCTAACTCATCATCGTGCATGTATTGAAATGCCATTGAACTGTACAGCGATGCTGTCTCTGTGTTTTGCATTTATTCGGTAGAACTTACGCCTATAATTCTCTTCACAAGAAAGGAGATAAAAATAAATCGAACATACGTTGTCAACTACTGTATTCAATCGATAATTGCATTGGTGCTGTCGAGTAAGAGCGCGTTTAACTGTATTGTTTAAAATACAATTTGAAATCAGAACGAATTAGTCGAAAACATTCTGACTTTTTGCTGAAACTGTAATCAAACACCCTATATGTAACAGACGTTTCTGATAGAATGTGTGTTTGTAAAAGTGTATTTAATTGAACAAAACCGCTTCTTAGTTTCTATTGTGTGCCCTTGGGGCAATGTGTTCACCACAGTATTTAAATTTCGTTCTAGTTAAAGCTGTTTGAAGAGTACAAACTGCGCCAAATTTGGATACAAATCCGTAAATTCGTCTTTCATTAGACAATATGCGAAGTTCATCGAAATAAACTCGCAAGAGCAAGTATATTAACTCTGAAATACTCAAGCTTGCCGTATCGAAAGAAAATAATCTTACTGATTTATTCGAAGTCGAGATGCAGAATCAGCAACTCTTCAAGTCAAAATTTTATTTGGTGTCGCTAGTTGTTGATTTGATTCGTTGTCTATTCTTCGTTCCTATTGGCTTATCTATGTAACGGTTTGACATATGTCATTTTCAACAGACAATCAACGAATTGATATTGATACACCGTTTTTTGTAAAAGATGGTTCATAAATCGTTTTTTCTCTCTGATAATAGGATTAAAGACATATAATTAAATAGAATAACATATTTTCATCATGACGATATGAGAAATAGCTGATGACCAAACTTAAATTAACTGAAAGAAACGCTGTCTTGTCATACGACTTGAACGATACTAATACTTTTACAGTATCTGCTGAAGAAGAAACTTGAATACTGAAAAAATTTACCTGTTTAGATTGCGAGGCAGTGTCTGATTACAAAACTATTATTGTGAAATGACTCGAACTCAACAAACTCGAGGAGTACAACATACGACAGTCACGAATTCTATTTGCGCATCAACCTATGACGATCTCGACGAAGATATCGACGGAAATGGGATTGAAAATGATCAAACAATGGATGAAGGTCAGGTTGAACACGATGTATCAATGAATGACGAAGAAGAAGTAGAAGAAGAAGAAATCAATGATGGTATTGGTGCCGGTGATGGCGGTACTGATAATGCCCGGAAAGGTGCAAAGAAGTTGAAATCAAATGTATGGCAGTATGCAGAAAAGCTTAAAAATGGAATGGCCAAATGTTTAAAATGCAAAGCACGTATTAAGACCACCAATGGTGCAACATCTACCTTAAGAAAACATTTGATAAAAGAACATCGTCTAACGCATTTAACTTTATCACCTGCTTCACGTCCAAAACCAACTTCGAATAACTCAATTACTCGAGAAAAGAAGAATCGTTTGGATTATTTAGCAACTGTGGCCATCATCGAGGATGGTCGGACATTTGGCGATCTTCGTAAAAGTGGGATAACGAAGTTTTTAGATGAAGCAATATCAGGTGAGTTATTTCAGATAGATGCAGTGTACTAACGAAACGAAGTTTAGAATTAGATGAAATTCGTTGTGTAAACGAAAAGTAAAATATTTAATTTGAATGAGTTTAACTGCACGTACACTACTTTCAATCGTTCGAAACTCTCGATATTTTTATAAAGTAATGCAACCATAGATTAGATGAGTCGTCTGTGCTTTTCCAAGTTTTATGTATATTATACATTGCTACACGTTTTGATTACAGCATCTAGTCGGGTTTAGAAGCTACATGATGCTTGAAATATTTTTAAAAAATCAACTTTTTTACAGACATACAATATAGAGATAGGACAAAGCGTAGCTATGGTAACTACTTAGTGAAAACAACATGTTTCACAATACACGACTTTTGTTAAGCTTTGCTTGCTTCATCAGTAGTAAATCTATTTTCCACTCGTTCGATTGTTATTGTACCATAGTACTCTATCTATTACTTAGGCTTCCTATAAAAAATAGAAGATGAGCTTACAAAGGAGATGGTTTTCCAGTAGCAGTTTATGATAGAAGTATATTATTGATTCATGTTCTATTAGCCAAAGGTCATAGTGCTCAGGAAGTAAAATCACAGAATTGTATCGTGTTGGTTAAAGGAAACACCTGAAGAGTTTTTCAATGTCGTACCGAAATTCTTTTTTAGGCTATAAGCCGCCTCATCGTAATCAAGTACAACGCGAACTAAAACGATTAGTTTGATTATCAGATAATCGAAGCTACTCTCATCAATCTGATAATCTTTGCTTACTCGGCATGTAAATGTGATATCTTGAATTTTTCTTATCTTATAGACGAAAATGACTAAGTCGACGATGAAGATGGAGCCAATAACGATTTAATAACTGATGGTTGGTCAGATGACGTTATGACTGCTGATTCGAATGATATCGATAACAACAATAATAATAACAATAAGTTTCATATTACCAAAGACAGTTTGGCTATGACTATACACAAATGCCGGTCATTAACCCAAATGACACGTGGTACACAACATTTGTCCAAATATGTCAATTATCAAAGGGAATTATTAGGAATCAAGTCACGTCGATTGAGTAATGATTGTATTACTCGTTGGAATTCAACATATATTTCACTTTTATCCATTGTACAGCACAAACAGGTATTGATAAACCTGATCGAAAATCGGAACAAATTGCCATTAACATCAGCACAGAAAGAAAAATTATCCTTACTTGAATTGACGAGCAATGATTGGATAATTATCAACGAATTAGTCCATTTATTGGAACCTATTTATAATGCTACAGAGTACTTATCTGGTTCGAAATACCCAACGATCGGCTTGACTTTATTTACTCTACGTGGTATTAAAGAATTTTTAGAAGATGATGATTATGATGATAAAACAGATGTGTTTATCATTTTGAAAAATTATTTTCTCGATGCATTCAACGTTTACTTTAATGAAAACGATGATCAGTACAATCTTTTAACAGTGCGTATTCCAGGTTGAAACTAAAACGAAATAAGAGTTTATTGAAGATTTCGATACTCATATAGAGGCGTATCATTTTTGCTACATGATCATAAACTCAAATACATTGCACCCAATATCTGCCAAGTAGGAAAGGAGAACCAACATGTAGACAAGTGAAAGAGAAAAACATAATCACGAATAAAAAATACATATATTAACCATTATATCAGTTTTTCGCACTGCTTAAGTCTAGCAAGCTGCGATTTTAGATCAGATATTTCGATGATGTGCGGAATCTGAAAGAAACATTGTCATGAGTAAAATGATCTATCGCTTTTATGAAAATTACCCTCAATCTTAAAGTGTTAAGAAATTGGTGTTAAAATAACTAGAAAACTCATTGAATTTGAGGTGGCCTTCCCGAATCAATGACAACAAGTCTTTCAGGGCTTATTTATTTGGAACAAAAACTACCAGTTCTTTACTTTTTCGGAAGCAATTTGTTTCACTAGACTCATCAAATTGCAAACGTCGGAAATATTTTACATCGTGATATTCTGTGCAAGAGTTCAAATTACGAAATGGAATAGTAATCCATGTGAGCTTTATACCATGAACGTACATATGCTTCAGTTCGTGAATAATTCGTTGCTCAAACTCGAGAAATTCGTCGCAGTGCGCGTGCAACTATTCCGTCACTCAGTTCTCACCTTCCGGCAGTGTCTTATTCAGGATTTGAAGCATATTTTAACTGACCGAACTACCTCCACAACTACAGATATCGCAATCTGGAGGATAAAGCCTTATATCGCTATATTTCTTTTTCGGTTTGACTATATGGCTGCAGATACAACAGCGCATATCACCACGCGTAAACTATATCATGTCATATGAGGCAAAGAAAAAGTGAGTATATAAAATTGAGCTGAGAATGGAAGGAAGCGCAAGATATGGAGCGAATGAGTTACGACTATGATTGTGACACTGATAAAAAGTTACCTCAAGTCTCTTCATGCATTGGAATTTATTTCTACATCAATATATCTCTTCATAATGATACAAGAACGAGAAATAAGAAGAACAGATTCAAAACTCTGAACCAGAGATGAGTAGAACATATAGAAAACCCTATTCAATATACATGTGTGACAAAGATGATTCAAAGATAAAAGTACATGACATAGCAAATAACTAAGACAAGCAATCATGGCCCTTACTTAGAACAGATTCAATTACGCCGCCGATTTTGAGTCGTCAAATCGTGTGCAGTTTCGGTCACATTGTGAAGTGTGACTAGTATTGAAAGGATTGAGATTGGATATTTTCGTGTCTTAATATTCCTTCGTGATTCATTTTCAGATTGAAAAGTCAATCACGTAGGAAATTTCTTCACTTCGGTTACACCGAGTGCAATCTCAAGTATTTCATTATCCTTTGGATACTCTTTTGATCGGCATCAATGTGTTGGAAAGGTTCACAAATAGTAAGCTCTCGCAAAAGATTGTTGAAGAATGATTGCTACTATTGAAAGAGCGAATTTTGTTGAGGGAAAAGTCTCATTGAGAAAACTGATCAATAGTGTGTTAAACTGATTCTATTTGAAGGTCCATCCTCTTTGGAAAATATAATTTTGTAGGTGGAGAATACGGCTAGTGTTCTTCGATTGAACCTGCTTCATGACATGGAATACTACTCTTTGTATTTCACTTTGTTTAGTTCTACGGATATTTTGACCCATTTGGATTCTCCGTCTTAACAACACAAGAGAAAGGTAAAATCGAGCGACTACTCAAACAAAAAAGCAAAGAACAAGTTCCATGTACACCTGCACGCGCGTCGTTGTCAACAACAACAGCATCTTCATCGTCATCATCATTCAGTACAACTCAAACCGTGAACATCAATTCGCAAACAGCTAATGAAAAACCAGATAAATTAACAAAATTCTTGAAATCAATAAACAAATGTTTGCCAACTGATAATCGTAAACATAAAACAATTTCCGAAGAGATCGCCTATTATACTTCACTATGCAAGCAGCATCCACGTATGCATGCGATTACGTTTTGGAAACAATATGGACAAGAGTTACCTATGTTCCAAAATATGGCGAAATGCTATCTAGCAACAAGTAGTACAAGTGTTCCTTCGGAATCTGCTTTTAGCTCATCTGCATATGTTGCACGCAAAGAAAGATCCAGATTAACTGCAGAAAACCTATCGTACAGCGTCTTCTTACGCGATAAACTCAAGTCATCAGGAAAAATGAACTGATAGCAGTCCAACTCGAAACAAAAACATACAAATCCATGCTGATAGCGTCGATATATGTCCCTCTTCGAGCAAGACTAAACATCGACATTTTCCACGAGTTATACGGAATCAACAACGACTGTATTATCGTTGGAGATCTGAATGCAGCACTCCTCCAGATGGGATCTAGAAGAACGAACGCAAAAGGCAAACAGCTCCAAGAACTGATCAACGAAGGCCTTTTGAACTGTGTCGACGATGCTATTACCACATTTGAAAAGAACGAGTACGAAGAAAAAATTGACTGGATTTTAGCCAGTCAACCACTCTTTTCATTCATATCAAATGTCGAAACACATCCAACATTAGGACTTCTCAGTGGACACAAGCCATTAACCTTCGATATCTCGATCGGAACTGAAGTCAACGCCGCATCACCACGAATATCGCTCAACTTCAAGAGAGCCAACTGGAGGAAATACAGAAACACACTGGACGAAAAACTGAAAACATGGAACAAGCCAGGTCCAACCTTACCCGGTGACATAGACGACTATGCAGAGTTCGTCACAAATTGCATCACCACTGCCTCCAACGTAGCCATCCCAACAACATCAATGCCGAATACAAACTTCAAAGTAAGTGAAGCTTCCCAACGTCTGATCAAGAACAAACATCAAGCATATCGACGTTGGAAAAAGACTGGAGAAGCAGCAGACAAACAACAATTCTACAACTCTAAAGTCCTGCTAGCCAACTCCCTTAGGAACGACAGAAGGCACAAGTTTAAGCAATTAATGGAATCCCTCTGTCGAAAGAAGATGTATTCGGATGAAGTATGGCTCACGGTGCGAAAGTTCCACAACAAACGGATCAAGCAAACATACCCGAGCACGATGCAGTACAACAACACTACAGCAGCGACAGGCAAAGAGAAGGCAGATATCTTCGCGGACTATTTCGAGAAAGAGGTCTACTTCAAAGTGCCTGACACGCTCCCGTTTCACAAGCAAGTTGTACGACAAGCCAAAAAAGTGAAGAAGGGTGTGCTACATCCGTCAACCACCACCAAATGGAAAAAGGTTTCAACCAAAGAAGTTAAGTGGCATATCAAACAATTACGCAACAGCGCCACTGGCCCTGATAATGTGCATAACAGATGCCTGAAAAACCACACCGAATTATTTGTACAACACCTTACAGCGTTGTACAATACGATTCTGGAAGTTGGATACATACCAGACATCTGGAAGAAAGCACATATTATCTTACTGTTGAAGCCAAACAAGGACAAGCGTCTACCATCCAGTTATCGTCCCATCAGTCTCCTGAGCTGTCTCGGTAAATTGCTGGAGAAGATCATCAAGCAAAGGCTCACGCTCGAAATCGAACGTCGAAACATTCTGCCAGCACATCAGGCAGGATTCCGTGCGAAGAAGAGCACATTATACAACATCGTCCGACTTGAACGCTTCGCAAGAAGTAAACTCCATCGGCCCGGAATTAGACAACACTCCGCTGTCATTTTCTTCGACATCAAAGCCGCATTTGATTCAGTCTGGCACGATGGCCTTATATACAAGCTACATGATCTTCGTCTCCCGCAATACCTTACCAACTACCTGATCTCCTTCCTCCACAAAAGGACTGCTGCAATCGAAATCGACAATGATATATCTCGTCCGTTCCAGCTGCAGAGTGGTACACCACAAGGGTCGCCGTTATCTCCACTCCTATACATCATCTACACGGCCGACTCGATGAACGATATACCACCGCACACGGAACATGGTCTCTTCGCTGACGACACTGCTCTATGGACATCATCCAACACCCTGACCAGTCTTTCACAAAGACTACAACAATCCATAGATGCATTCGAAAGTTGGTGCAAATCATGGAAACTGAAGCTACAACCAACAAAGACCGAGATGATCCACTTTAGACTTCACCCAAGAAAGAAATACAAGCATCCAGTAGAAGCCAAAGTCGAAAATACTACCATCAAACCTCTGGATGCAACCCGATACTTGGGCGTGATTATCGACAAGCAACTGAAGTGGAGAAATCATCTTCAACATCTCGAATCGAAAATGGCTGGACGCATTAGTCTTCTACGATACTTAGCCAAATCAGCGCAAGAACCTAACCAAAAGACGATGATAAACATCTTCAAAGCGATCGTTAGACCAGTGATGACATATGGATATCCAGTTTTACTAACAGCAAACGACAAAATATGGGATCGGCTACAAATCATCCAAAACAAAGCGCTTCGCGCTACTCTCG
This sequence comes from Adineta ricciae, assembly GCA_905250025.1. Classification (NCBI taxonomy): domain Eukaryota; kingdom Metazoa; phylum Rotifera; class Eurotatoria; order Adinetida; family Adinetidae; genus Adineta; species Adineta ricciae. The sequence goes on along the minus strand of CAJNOJ010000363.1, from coordinate 5,550 downwards.
GCCTGCCGATCTACACTTCTGTCGAATATATACATCGGATATCCAAAATACCGAAAATCAAAGAATATGCAACATCACTGCTCCACAAGTCCATTAACACAGCCTCATCAAACAAAGATCAAACACTCCTCCAACACCTTCAAGACATCGCAAACCAACTATGACAAAACACCAGCTCCAATGCTATAGGACAATCTGCGTCGTCTCACATGACGACGGCAGATCTAAGACAAATGAATACTGACACTGACTACTTCTCCGACAACACATAAATCCACAGACTATGACGACAACCTCTAAGACAACCCGACCATCTTTCTGTCTCTCCTTGGGGAAACAGTTAACAACTATACGTGACGTACACATCTCCGATATTCGGTTTCATCTGTTCTACACGCTATGTTAACGGCAGCGTGAAACAACACTCTCCACTATTAACGTCAGCGTCGAGAACATAGATCATTCTTAGGTCGGCCGAATCTGTGCGAAAATTGTTATATCGGAATCACGTACAAAACGTTTGATCGAGAACGAAGAAAAAACGATTATCGACGTATACATCGACTCGTTCCTGCACATATACGTCGACGTTCCTTCGAAGATAACTACCACTACACTACCCTCCAACACCTCGCGTTCGAACCCAACCAACACCGCAAATTATCAAACTGTCTCTTTTTTTTTTTTATTTGTAATTTTTTCTCTTTCCTCTACGAGACATAAGACATCAGTCATGCGTCTCGTCTCTCTCATGCCAGCTTTATAACCAGTCTGTCCGTTGTTTCTTCTTTCTTTCTCTCCTTTCGTTCTGTCTGTTTGCTTTCCTTTCGTGAAAACTGGTTGTTTAATAACAAATAAAGCGATGACTCCAAAAAAAAATTCAAGTATTCAAACTATCCGTTCGACTATTCAAGTATGTTTAGAACACACCCTTCGTAGCAGTTACAGTTTCAAAGCTACACGTTTTACTTTACGGCAACACACTTCATCGGCTGTATAGCACTTCTATGTTCTATAAACCAGAAGCACCAACACACCACCTACACTAGGCTTATTCGTCGTCACGCCTCTTTCTTTGAGAAGAAACTGATTTTGATTATACAATCAATTTACAGAATATCTCTCGAAGTACAGCAAGTCCTCAAGATGATTGATCAGCCCACATTTGGCTTGAATATCTTGTTGCTCTTCTAATTTCCATAATTCTTTTGGTTCGAACTTTGTTCTCGATCTGAGGAGAAAGTAAAAGTTTCCGATAATTGACAAGTATTAAGATAAAAGGAAAATCTGCTAGGAGAGATCGTCAACCGTTCTATTGATCAACATTGGTATTGTTGTTACTATGAACAAAATCAAAATGAATCATAGTTTTAGGAAAAGAGAATTCTTATTGACCCAGAACAAACATAAAAAGACGTTGTTGAACAAGTATTTTGTGTCTTTATTTCTGAAAGAAAATCATTTTCATGTGAATTGACATTGTTTTCGATGGCTCTTACGAATAAAGAGACATGTTTTTGTTATATTCACCTATCTAAGGTGGCTTTGATGAAGTTGATTTTCGTCCAAAAGGATGAATTTGTATATTTGATAGATCATCAAATCGATATACAATTCGATTTCTTTATTCCGTTTATTGCAGAGACTGACGAAACGAAGAAATAATCAAGTACCGCAGTACAGAAAAGATGTTATCTCATCGATCTCTGACGCTTGGACAGGATTGATAGTTATTTTCTTCGGACATCTATTAGTGCAACGATTTTGATGTCTGTGTCTTTAAAAAAAAAAAGCAAAAACGATCCATTTATTTGATCTATCTCAAATATGAAAGTAATTGTTGGAGAGATATCAATTAACTTCAAATATTTAAGAAATTGATCTCAAATTCATTTGAACTTGAAAGTTTACAATCTAAGCTTTGGATATAAATAGAACAATTTGTTCAAGGTGTGGATCGTATGAATGTCACTTCTCCAGCTGATGATTCTTTACTCGTTGTTAATTCAGCCTGTATAGTCTTAGGAAATTATTGAACCAAAAAACCTTTCCATTTCCAATATTCATCACTCGGTCGTAGTTAGTCGAATGACTAAGAACGCTCGGTAAGTGAAAAGACGTACTGATGGGATGAATGATCCGAATTTGACTGAAATATTTTCTTCTTGTTTATTACTTTCAATAGATTTATTGAAAACTTTCACTGATATTTCATTTGTCTAGTCTAAGAATGAGTATTCTCGATTTGAGTTATAATCCTCGTTGACTTCATGAGATTTATTAAAACAGAACAAAACAATGAAAATAAAATAGTTAATGATTTCCATTAGTAAAAGAAGATAGTTGTTGTTTGATTGCATTTGTAAGAAGAGCAATCGCTTGATCTATTTCAACATCAGTCGTCATATAAGAAGTACTCAATCGAATTGTACCACGTGCTAATTCCCATGATAAACCTTTGAATAAAAGAGAATTATTCATATTAAAGATAATAACGAATAGAAGAGAAATCGTACCAATCGCTTGAAGTGTTGTTGACATTGATTGATGTTTTGTATCTTCATGACAAGCACTACCAGTTGAAAAAGCTAATCGATTATTCAATTGTTGAACTAATTGTTTGGCGTTAATTCCACGAAAAGATAAATTCAATGTATTTGGTAAAGAATAAACTTCATGTGTATTTAGATGAATAAAATCTTCATTAAATTGTTGAATTAATCCTTGATAAAGTCGATCACGTGTTCTCTTCATTTGTTCAATTCTTTTATTTAATAAAGTTTTATTTGATATTAGTTGACACGCTTTTCCTAAACCAACAATTGCTAAAACATTTTCAGTACCTGGTCGAAGACCTTGTTCATGTTGAGCACCATAAAGAATTGGTTCTAATTGAATTCCTTCTCGAATATAAAGAGCACCAATACCTTTTGGACCATGAAATTTATGTGAACAGATCGTTAATAAATCTACACCAAGACGTGTTACATCAATTGGAACTTTTCCCAGAGATTGTGATGCATCTGTATGAATTCGAAGATCAGATGAACCAAATTGACGACAAATTTGAACAATTTCTTCAATTGGTTGAATTGATCCTAAAAAAAGAAAAGATTTTTTGTCCGCGGAATTCTTTTGGAAAATGTGAATTTCAACAAACCAATTTCATTATTACTGTGCATTATTGTAACAAGTTTTGTTTGTGGTTGAATCAATTGACGAAAATGTTCGAGATCAATAATTCCATTGGAATTGACTTTAACAAATGAAATTTGAATATTTTCATAAGAATTTTGTAAAGATTTGAGAAGATTAAGAACAGATGGATGTTCAAATGGACTTGTGATAATATGTTGTTTGATTTTGAGATTTAATTTGAGAATTCCATGAAGAGCTAAATTATTTGATTCAGTTCCACCACTTGTAAAAATAATTTCGTTGAGATTTGATGCATTGATTGATTTTCTCACTTGTTCTCTCGATTCATTTATTAAATATTTTGTTTCAATACCAATTAAATGAGATGAACTCGGATTTCCAAATAAATTTGAACATGTTAAATGATTTATCATTGATTCAATAACGGATTTATCTTCTCTTGTTGTTGCATTATTATCTAAATAAATCATTTTTGATAAATCTATATATTCGGCAATCATCGATACGTATGTATGCCAGATGTTTCTTTTATGATGCAATCGTCGTTTTTAATATAGAAATAGTAGTGTGTAGTTGTAATCGTAACGTATTTTGTCTCCTTTTTTTCTTTCTCTTTCATGACACGACGATGACGTGGCGAAAGTATAGAGAAAGGAAGCTGATTAACATAAACTCGCTCCTTTTTTTTTTCTCCACCACGTGTTTTCCATTCCAATATTTTGCTGATGGTGCAAAAAAAAAAGAGAATCTACATTAGTGACATAAGAGATATCTGGATGAAATGTATAAATATAATTATTTAAAAGAATTTAATTTGTTATCTAATTATACCTGTAGTTATGTGATATTTTTCCGTTATTAATTTTTGTTTGTGACAGCCTTTATTTGCAGAGATAATTATTCCGTCTTTCAGACGATCTATTACTGCTACTACAATTACTTTTATTCCAAAAAGTTTAAAACATGGAAATTCTGTTTTTTTATCTTCAGTCGTTCTAAACGATATGTCCTATTGTGTACGTAGTGATAAATAAAGTTGATAATTAAAAAATTCTAACATAGATATTTTTGTTCTTTTTAATTACTAATATTTATATAGATAAAATAAAGTAATAACAGTTTTATAACTCTAGAATTAACAACGTGAGTCTTTCTTGGAAAAAACCAACTTGATACCTTCGATAAGCATACATATATATACGTGAAAGTTGTTAAAGATCTCATTACAAATATATATTGTGTTCGGTTCTATTGGTAGTATTGTCCATTTAATTAAATAAATTTATTGTTGTTGGCAAAGACATCAAAGATAAATTTAATGATTAAGAATTATTTTTATCCTGTTTATGTATCGAACAAGATATTCATTTCATAATAAAAGATCAGAGATGTTGTTCTTTTGATTAGGAGGTTGTCTATCTTTTTTTCATTTTTTAAAGATCAATATAATACATTTCGATCTGAAAACAAACTGTTCAGTTTTACTATAACAGATCGAAAATGAAATACGATTTTCATAATGTTTTTTGTTCATTATTTTTTAGAAATGGCAGGAAGTAAAGACCAAATTATATGTGATGTACAAGCTATTGTGAATATAGTTGCTGGAACTGCATCTCTTGAACAAGAATATCAAACAACTGTATTTACAAGTTGCACCTGTCCAAGTTGTTGTAGAACGTACTGGAGATTGGTTCGTAGCAAGCACGATTATTTGTCATTATATCCATATTGTCCAAATTGTGGTTGGAAGATAGAGTTAGATGATATAATTGAAGACTATGATATTATTGGAGCTGAAGTTCTATTTATACAAAAGGATAACAAAGCTTATGCAAGTTTCAAATTAACACATAAAGCTTTAGAAACACAAAATATTAAACAAATGATTCAAAAATGTAATGCACGTTATATTTGGTAAAAAGGAAAGAAATTAATAGAGAACAATAATTTTTTTCTTTATATCGAATTATTTCTTTCATCTTTCATTTTTCAATGTTGATATTTTCTGTATTCTTGATACTTTTATTCTAATAAATTCAAGAGAACAAAAAGAACCCTACATTGTTGTTATCATATATTTATCAACAATGACAAGGTCTCCAAGTAAGTCTTATCAAATGAAAGAATATTAATTGTACTCAAAAAAAAAGGGCAGTGTCATTATTTTTGTTTCTTTTTTTCTCAAATAAACATCAGTGTGAAGCTAGCACGAAGGAGCTAGCACGAAGAAACTGTGTGTAAGCTAAAAAATTTTTTCCAGAGTTTGTCCGGTTCATAAAACCTAGTCCATTCGATTCAGAATTTAATTCTGCATCGAATGGTGGTATTTTTATTCACCGGACAAACTTTGGAAAAAAAAGTTTAACCACATCTTTGTTTGCCTCATGA